>JAQMYK010000008.1:13363523-13385510 GCA_030014345.1 Clarias buthupogon
TATAGGCCCGTGGCACAGCCTAAGCTTTTATCCTTAATGCTTTTTTCCGCCTCACGTTACTTTTACTTTTATACTTTGTTTTGAAACCAGTACTTTTACTTGAGTAAAAAGCATGAGTTGATACTTCAACTTCTAACGAAGTCTTTTTAAACCCTAGTATCCATACTAAACCCTAGTATCCACTACTCAAGTAATGAATGTGAATACTTTTGACACCACTGCTTAGATCTAACAGGGTTGTCCTTGAATCTTTCAGAAAAAGAAGAAGAGTACAACAGCTTATCAGGTGTTCTGTAAAGAGTACAGGGCCAACATAAATGCGGAACAGCCTGGACTTGGTGAGTGCTGCAATAATTAAAATACACACATTTCACTGCACTACTTTTATGGCATAATTTTGTTGTTTGGTCTGTAAATTTATTTATATAATTAATTATTTTAATTAGTCTTATTTTGTATACATGGCTTGTTGAATTTATGGATGCATTACATTAATGCCAACACTTATACAGTGCATAAAGTAATCACTAATCCCACGCCCATGGTTCTGCAGTGTTTGGGGAGCTAAGCAAGAAACTTGCTGAGGTTTGGAAGCATCTACCTGAAAAAGACAAGCAGGTCAGTAACTTCTTTCTACTTAGTGAAGCAATTAAGTCTACTTAAACATCCCAGCCCCCTTGTTATTACTTCGTCAGAATTGCATGTTGTATAATTTGTGCCATAAGTGATTTGTGTCATAATTGCTTGCCTCTGCCTGCAGGTTTGGAAGCAAAAAGCTCAGTATCTGCAACATAAGCAGATAAAAGCTGAGGCCACAACAGTCAAACAGAAGACTTCCTTGTCAGAGAACAAAATCAAGAGTAAAATCTTCATTTTTATGGACTTTTCTGAGTCGTGATAAATCAGAAACCAAAATCTGTATCAGAAAAAGTTTACAATGTAAATTTGGATTGCGAGTAACTTTTTTTCAATAAATTTTAACTTGATTGCCGAACGAGGTCTTGACATACGAGTAGTACGCATGCGCTTTGTCTGCTGAGCGTCATGTGATCACAACTGAACCAGTAGTTCTTCTCTCTCGTGTGCTGTGGGATTGTGGGTAATCATCTCCCATGCTCAGTGTCAGTGCGCATGCGTCACTCGTATAGTCACTGCGTGTGTACTGTTTATAACAGTATAACATTATGTGTGCGTGCGCATAACTCAAAAGCAAGTGTCATAGATAGGTTCTTTGTTAAAGATAAAATTTCTACAGTTTCTCTCTGTCAAAGAGCAGTGATTCCATTAGTGTGTGTGTGTGTGTGTGTGTGTGTGCATGCACGTACATCTTTAGAGAGCAAATCCAAGGTTTAATTGTATTTATTATTTTGCGACTCCTCAATTGCATTTTAATTCAAATTGTCTTGCCCCTTTCCTGCTTTTTTTTTTTCTTCCAAAGGCTCCAGTAAGGTTGGGGGTATGGGTTCAGGGCTGACCACTCCAAGCCGCTCTTCTCTGACCATCCGGGTACCGGAGGTTGACCCCATAGATGCTGCTGCCCATCTGCAGCTCCTTGGGGAGTCCCTCTCTCTCATCGGACACAGGCTACAAGAGACAGAGGTGAATACACAAAGCAGACATCTAAGTATGTAGTCACTCCAAAAATAAGCACACAGCTGTATTGCATGTATTTGTAGCATTAAATATATTCTTTACCTGGAGTTAAGGGTCACAAACCTGTCCATGCATGACAGTTCACTTCTGCACAAAATGGGTTTTAAAATAAACTATTGAGCACAGTTTAATAACACATAACAAGCATTTGTTTTTAAGCATTGTGGTACAGAAGCCTGAACTTCACCAAGTATCATTAGAACTACAATTGGCATTGTGAGTTGTGGTCAGATGAAACAATAATGTTTTGGTCATCAATGTGTTGTGCATGTGAAAGGCACCAAATACCTACTGTGAAATATTGAGGAGGATCTTTGATTCTTTGGAGCTATTTCACATCTGGTGGTTTAGGGGCATTGTGAATTTGGCTATGTACCATAATATGTCATCCCAAAGCCTGGTTACCTCTGCCAGGAGGTTCAGACTTGGCCATAGATAAAGGTTGCAGCAACGCAGTGAGCCAAATATACAATAACTTTCTCAGTACTTCATGATTTAAATCTTACTAAAAACTTGTCATGAATTAAAGTGAGAAGGCCACATACACACACAAAAAAAAGAATGGAAGGGTGGACCAAGATTCCTCTCCAGATGTCTCCAAATTGCAGGATATTACAGGAAAAGTCTCATGATAATGTTTAATTTAGTTTTTAATTTAGTTTTTAGCGAATTTAATGAGAAATTAATAGAGAAATTGTGCACACTTGTGGGTTAGACCTCAGACATGCCTGTGGACCTATAAGTGCTACTCCAAGCAAATTTTTCCTAAATGAGGTGTGTCTCAGGTGTACATGATTTTAGACTTAAAAACATTTTCTTGCTTGGTACTGGGTCAAGTGAGGGGCATTCACGCAGCAAAATATTACATTTCTGTTCACTTAAATAATAATTTTGCTCTTTAAATAAGAAAGTAAAATGCCAGCTTTACAAAATAACTGTAAGGTTGCTGGTTATTTTGAAACCAATCCTTTGTGGAAATGTAGCAATAAATAATGTTTTTGTGTTTGCAAAGTTTTTTTTAAATAAAGCTATAAAATATTCCAGTTTTGTATGATTGAATGCTAGGCTACATGATCTACATGATCCCCAAACACACTCTTGTCTTGTCTTTTTCTCATATAGGGAATGGTAGCAGTGTCTGGCAGTCTGTCTGTTCTGCTAGACTCCATTTTGTGTGCACTTGGTCCATTAACCTGCCTCACTGCTCAGGTCCCTCAGCTTAATGGCTGTCCTCGCAGCGTCTTGGTGGGGACACACATCCACATCCATATATATGTCAGAGATCAGAATGTGAAATAAATATAATCTGTATGACTTTATCCATCTTATTGTTGTTGGAACAAGATGGGCTGGTTTGAGTATAGTATTTCAGAAACTAATGATCTGGGATTTTCACAGACAACAGTCTTTAGAGTTTACACAGAAACCCTTCTGAAAAACAAAAGCCATCCTGTGAGCAGAGCCCCTGCAGACTTAAACACCTTGAGTAACTCTGATAAGTGAAAAATATATTGTTTCTTCTCATCTTCAACTGTTCAGTCTGTGACTCATGATTGCTTTAGATTCCTGTTCTTCATGACAGTGATCACTCTATGTGATCTCAAGGTTTAATGTTTTGGGCATGATAAAATGCTTTTCTGTTTTCAGTGGTTGTAAAAAAAAAAAAAAAAAAAAAAAAAAAGATTATTGACCTTACTCTCTTATTAATCATTCCTTGACAGCTTTAAACAACCTGGTCATTTTTCTTTTACCTTCCTTAACAAAATAAGGTATGTTGTTACAAAACAGTTTCTCAGTCATTGTTTTTTCTTTTTCTGTATAACATCCCAGGAGCTCAGCAGTTTCTTAAATACTCATACAAGACCATCTGGCTCCAACAACCATGCCACTTTCAAGGTCACAGAGATCATACCTTTTGCATTTGTATCTTTGTATACTATTTGTTTTTGTACTATCTGAATGTACAGGTGTACAATGAATACACCAATCAGCCATAACATTAACACCACCGCCATATGAATTGAATTACATTAAATACCAATTATGTACCAGGAAACCGGTCACCCAAGACTTCTTGTAGGGACCAAAGGCCAGCCCGTCCAGTCCCATCCCACAGTAAAGCTAATGTAGGACAAATTGCTGAACTATGTTAATTCTGGCTATGGTATAAAGGTATCAGAACACCAAATGCATTGCAGCTTGCAGTGTATGGGGCTTAGCAGGCAAAGAGTTTAAGATTGTTGATTTGGTCCTCAAATTCCCCAGTTCTCAGTCTGACTGAGTATCCATGGAATGTGCTGGACCAACAAGTCTGACCTGTGAACGTACCACATTGCAACTTATAGCACTAAACGGATCTACTGCTAATGTCCTGGTGCCTGATACCACAGCTCACCCTGAGAGGTCTTGTGGAGTCATGCCCTAAAGGGTCAGAGCTGCTTTGGTGGCACATGGGGACCCTAGAGAATACTGTGCATAATATTAATGTTATGTCTGATTAGTACATTTGCTTTATGGCATTGAATATGAAATCTGTTTTTTTCTTTTCTTTTGCAGTCGAATACGCTGGACAACATAGCATACATCATGCCAGGACTATGAGACTGGAAAACAGATGACTGTATACCAATTGCACTTCATAAGAACCAGGACTCTTTAAAACCAAGCTAATTTTTAGGAGCATCAATCAAAAGGACAATTTTTGACAGTTTTTTCTTATTTTCTATTATTATTATTATTATTAACAATGCACCAATCAGGACTGGGAGAAAAGCATTGGACATTTGTAGATGTAGAATTGTTTTAAATCTTAAAATATTTCATATTTTTAAAAATGTTATTCTTTAATATTTTTTTTTAAAAAAGGGATCAGAAATCTTATGCTATGGACCACGTCTATGTCAGGTTAGATTTTATTGTATTAGTGTGTCCCAGTGAGCGTGTGCCTGTGTGTGTGCGCGCATGTGTTTGTGAGTGTGTTTTGTGAAAATTGCCATACTTTTATGATGTAAAGAGCAATTTATTTTTATGCAGATGTGTACAGTTTTATGTCTGGGCCCAAGGCTGTTTTTATTTTATTATTTTTATTTTATTTAAGTTAATAGAAGTAAACAGTAGTTTAACTGCAGTAGCCCTTTTACTGCCAAAATGGTTTTATACTTGTAAAATGTAATGTTATAATTTGTTTATAGTAAAAGCATGTATGTAATAATTTTGAAAGTGTGACCAAATATGTTCTTGCCATGCATAGATTTAGAAGCACAAACCTGTACAGTTTTTTATTAATAATTTCCCCCCCAAACCAATAAGATGATAAAGTTTACATTTTATTTGATTGCAAGTTAATTTTTTAAGCATTTTTTAGCAGCGATTGATGTTTTGAACCCTTGTCAGTTATTTGCTTGTTTAGGTTTGCACAAAGTTTTTTGCTGCACATCATGGAGAGAAAAAAAAAAAAAAACTGAAAAAGTTTTCCCCTTTAAAATTAAATGTTTTTAATAACACCTGCATATTTGCACAGACGTTGGCGTCAGCTTTAATTAATGTAATAGAGGGAGCCTAGACATGGAACAATTATATTATTACTAATTGCACTATTACTTTATTTCTTTTTGTAGCAGTCTTGTAACCACTGGCTCTCCTGTTTTGTTTTGTTTTTTTCCATACAAGCATGCCTTAGAAGGACATAAATAGTTTAAATAGAACAGGCAAGTGTGATTCAGCTTTGTGTGCACTTGTGTGCAAGACTTCCTCTCTCTCTCTCTCTCTCTGTGTGTGTGTGTGTGTGTGAGTGAGCGAGTGTCCACGCGTCCTCATAGGCTAGAGCTGTTTTTTTTAGCCATGTGATTGACAACACACCAAACCCAAGAGGATACTCCGAGGAGAAAGAGGGAGTGTAAAGGCAAAATTAGACTAAAGTAACCTAAAAGTCTCATGTCCAGGGAATGAATTAGCGGCTTCCATTTTCTTTATTAGTTTTTCTTTTGTTGGTAGAGCAGCTTTCAAGTTGCAGGAAAACGAGGAAGTGCTGAGAGACAAAGTGTTGACTAGCATATTACCGCATTAGAGCACTTAAGGATCCCAGGTAAGCTTTAAATATGTTTGTGAAGTGTATTTCATGTGAACAGAGTCCAGTATTTTCTTTTTTAAGAGCTGTTCGAAGGAAAATAACAACTAGGGTGTAGCAACATACAGTATGCTAAATACGAGTCTGGTTGTACTGTAGTTTGTTTCTGGTTGGATGGACAGAACAGACATAGGAGAAACATGGAAGGGTGTTATGTAGAAACATTGTGTAGACCGTGATACTGAAGTGTGATAAATGTGACTTTTGTGTATAAATTCTCTTGTGCTGAGTCATTTGAGCCCGTCCTCCATTTCACTGTCAAACATCAGATCTCTGTCCCCGCCCTTTCTCCTGAACACACACACACTCTCTGTCCACTCGTCCCATACGAGAAGGCGTCAACAGTGACAATAACAGATGATGAATAAATAATAAAATACATTACTTTGCATGTAATAAGATATACCTTTTTCTGCAGAAGATGGAAGTGAAAACAACTCATGTCCAGGACACAGAGCCTGAGGAACTGAGGGATTCTGCTGAACCAGGTGGGAGTTTGCTGTCCAGTGCTGTGATTTTTTTTAAATTGTCAAATGAAAGTGTTGTCATGTAAAAGAAAAGAAAAAAACCTATCATAAATATGATGTAAATTGTGAGTAGATGTGTTTGGCCTGAAAAGGCTTCAAAGACAGATGGGTGTAGAATATGAATTATATAATGGAAGATTTTATGGTAGAAGAATGAGATGAAGGCTGCAAGCATTCCTCAAAACTGTAGACAAGTTGGTCAGTCAGTTACAAAATGAAATGTGTTAAAGCTTCCACCCTCCATTTTAAACACACACCCATTAAACAAGTTGATGCACATTGTGTTCATATTAGCCCAGGGCTAAAACCTGTCTAGTTACTCCTGAGACACTGATGAGAATGTGTTGTTTATGCCAGGTTTTCTTTACTCCTAAGCAAAGCACCTTATTTTGTAAACCTCTTTAAATGGTATTTGATATACACTTAAAAAAAAAATCCCTTTTTTTTTTTTTTTTTGAAAGATGGGATGTGCAGTGCTTTTAGAATTCAGATGTGCTACATATCAAATGCCGCTAGATGGAGCTGTTGCATCATTCTCTGAGACAAAGCCCAAACCTTACTAAACTCTTTGATAAATATCTGCGTTGAGCTGTTACTAACGCAATAGTCTTATCAGATTTTGTGTGTTAATGATAAGTAGGTATTACTAATGTTGGTTTCATAAAATGATGAAAGAATAAATTCTACAATCATCAATTAATTAATCAATCATCAAGGCCTGAAAAGCACTTATATAATGGTGATCTTAATCAAAAGATTGTAATCTAGGGTTTATATGCATGATGAAGAAGACTGGTAGAGTTTACTGTTTTATGTTAGATCCATGGATGGTGATACACTTATTGTATAATCACATCAGATATAAATATATACTAGGTGTGTTTGTATAAAATACTGTGCAAAAGTCCTCACATTTCTTCATATTAAGGTAAATGAAATGTAGATTAAAGTAAAGAAATTAGACTTAATGTTTTGCTGCAACAGGATGCAAAGATTTAAAAGTCAGTTTCATCCACTCAGCATTCTGCGTCACCAGTATATTAATCGCCAGACTGATCATCTGTCATCATCTGCACCTGTTGCTCACTGGTCCGTGCCTTAGGTTAGATGGTTTTTATGCTTGAATGATTAATAGGTCACTGTGGCTTAACAAACAAAAACATTCCTCTGAAACTGGTCAGATACAGGGACTGGACTGAAAATGAGAGCCAATAAAAAAAAAACTCCCAAAAACGAAAGCCAGAAAGGTTCCTCAAGACTATGTTAAAAATACAAGAAAGTATGGCTCTTTGTAAACAAATTATAAGGAGTTGAGAGGAGTAAAGACTTTTACACAGTACACAATGAGATCTATAGATATTGTACTTGGTAATTGTTTAGGTAACTACATCTCTCAACACCAGTTGTAAAGTTTTACACCTGATCCAACTCACACCATGGACTTGATAAAGCTGTGTCCTGTGTAAAGGCACATGGATATTAGTCCTTATCTTCAAATTATGTAGTTAATAGTAAATGCTTGTGAAAATAATATAGGATTATAGGAATTGTATACAACTAGAGAATTGTATGTCAGGGCAGAAATAAGAGAAAATATCTGAGTGATTGGATATGAAATATCTAAAAGAAAACAGTAGTAAAAATCATAATTTAATATGAACACATTATAAATTCAAGTGCATTTTTCCATAGGTGAGGCTAAAATATCAGCAACTAATACATAAACAACTAATAAATAAACAGTGATTTATTCTCCCAAACCACAAATGATATTTTTAACCAAACCCAAAAACTAAAAATGTCTTTATGATCACTCTCTGTGTGTGCGTTTAGAGTGTGAGCTGAGGTTGGTGTTGCTGGGCTGGTCAGGCACGGGGAAAAGCAGTGTGGGTAACACCATCCTTGGCAGTCCAGTGTTTGATACCCACCATAGTTCCACCACGCAGAAGCCAGTAACTCTGAAGTGTGAGAAAAGGTGTGCAAGCGTGGCTGGGAGACAAGTAAGTCTTTTCCAAGATTTTTTACAGCATCGATACAGCTTCTGTTTGCAGGAATGAATGTGTTAAAAAACATTTACTGGGGAAAATATTTTAAATAATTAACAGTTTTCATCATGAGATTCTAATTGTGTAAGCAAAAAAGTTAATCCACAAAGATTTCCATTTAGAGCAAATGCAAGTATGTTAAATGGAGAAAGAGGGAACCTGTTTTATTTTTATAGTATATTTGTTGTATTATGCTGAACTTTTCATAGTCAACTAAATTACACTAAATATCCTTGTAGTGTATATCTTGTCATGTGTATGTGGTTGTTGTATTATCTCCCACATTGCACAAGGTGTCCTCATCGGCCACTTTAATAGTAACACCTGCACACTTGCTCATTCGTGCAACTCTCTAATGAGCCTTATTAACACACACCACTGACTCACCAAAACAGGGCAGTTCAAAATTTGCTGGGGAAAATAAAACAAGTGAGGTTTTTCCTGTCCAGTTTGGGAGTCTGTGCCCACTGCAGACTCACGTTTCTGTTCCTGGCTAACAGGAGTAGAACCCATTATGGTCTTCAGCTGCTGTTCCCCATCCACCTCAAGTTTCACCACGGTTGTAATTAATGGTTATTTAAATTACCGTAGCCTTCCTGTTAGATCAAACCTGTTTGGCCTCATTTTCATCAACCAGGCATTTCCATCTGCAGGTTTTGCATCATTCTGTAAAAACTTTAGAGACTGTTTTAAAAATTCAGAGATAAATAAATACTCAAGTTCACATTTTTCCCCATTTCAATGTCGGATGCTCTTTACCTATGCCTGAATGATTTTATGCGTTGTACTGCTGCCACATGATTGGCTGATTGGATAACTGTATGAATAAAGAAATGTATAGGTATTTATGTTAAAGTGACCACCAATTGTATGAATAGCATGACAATTAAAATGGTCCGTTTTCTTCGTGTCAGGTGGTCGTGGTGGACACTCCAGACTGGTTCTATTCAGAGAGGCCCCTAGAGGAAGTGCACCACCAGCTGGCTGAGTGCGTATCCCTGGCCGCTCCAGGACCCCATGCCTTCCTGCTCTGCACCGCTATTTATCGCCAATTTGAGAATCTCCAGGCTCTGGATGCCTTAGAGAAAGTGTTTGGTGTCAATGCCATCAACAAACACACTGTTGTCCTGTTTACTGAAACGGAGAAGCTGCCGGAGAATCAAACACTAAAGGAGTTCCTTAACACTGAGCGAGAAGATTTGCTGGAATTGGTGCAGAGATGTGGAGACCGGTATCATGTCATAAGAGTTGAAGGAGAAAAACAAGAAGAGAAAGATAGAAAAAATGTAGAGGAGTTGCTGGAGAAGGTGGATGAGATGATAAAGGAGAGCAGGGAGGAATTTTACAGCTGTCCTCCTCTCCTTCACGCAGAGGCTGAAGAGAGAACGGTGGATGCGGATTATGAGGAAAGCACATCCAGTGAATTTGTGAGCAAGTGGAAAGAAGAGGTAGAATCAGACTCGGACGCAGAGCTAGAAGCGAGTGCGGAGAAAACAGACGAGAGCACGGATGGTCTTGAGGTGGAGCAGGACACCGCATTATCTCCTCCTGCACCTCCTCCCCCATTCTTGCGCTGGGTTTGGGACTCACTGGTTGGGTGGGTGCTGTGGCTGCCCAGCCTGGTGAGAGGTTCCACTTTACTCGGCTCTATTGTGGGGTTATTCTTTGGGGGCGCCATGGGAGCTACTGTGGGCTCCGTTGCCACCGAGGTAGGCAGACGAAAAAACAAAGTAAAATCTAAATAGCACACTCTGTACACAGTAGGACACTTTATAAAACTGAAATTGTATAAATTTATCTTCAAAATAAATAAACACACTTGTATATGAAAGTTGCAGTACTGTATATCAATAGTATCAGCCAAAAGTAACTACATTTAAGCTAATGCTGAAAGATAGTGAAGACTTTCTTGTGTTCTTGGTTTGAAAAACAAGGTAAATGTTAAAATAAAGATTTGTAATCAGATTAAACCAAACCATGAATCTTTACTTGGAGGCTTCTTTAAAATTTTAAATAAGCAGCAGTGTCTGTTATTTATATACTACAGTTGGTATCCAAAAGATCTCTATTACATAGTGGAAATTAAGACTTTTTTTTTTTTTTTAAACAAAATTCCTTACTCTATATAATTTTGTGCTGCACAATTAATTGAATAAAAATTGAAATTGAGATGTGGACCTGTGAAATTATCTAATCGTAAATGGTTATAATTCATTACAGGTAATATACACAGTCATTCATTGACATATTTATATAATTTTCTAAATAAATATTGGCAAATGTCATCATAATGTGATTATTGGCTGTTAGTCTGCAAGAATATGTTTGAATACTAAATGGTGTATTTAATAGTGGCAATATGTGTCAAAATAATAACAGCATGACTTTTTGATCAAATCGTGCAGCACTTTGTAAACATGCAGTTGTCTCTTTCACTCATGATGGCAGTCATGTCATGTGTGATGTGCGAGATTGCAACAGCTTTCGGATCCAGTCATGAGAACAACCTCAGTATGTTCTACTCTCTTAAAGGCTGACATTTTGTAAAAAGTGGTAATTTGTCATATACTGTGTATTTAGACTTTTGAGACACCATATAGAATAACACAAATTCTTTCTAAAATGCTGTAAAAATAAATGTTTTGTTTTTGTGATACTCATCAGGACATCTGTAGGTTACTAAGGTAGAAAAGTCCACTGTGTTGCATCTGTAATGATGGAGAGTCAAATTACTAAGTGGAATTGCTTCTAAGTGAAAGTTGTTTACCACATGGGTTTTACTCTGCTCATTTATTTACATGACTTTAAAGCTGTGCAAACATCAGAGACTGTTATTTTGCTTTGATGATTATTTAAGAATCATAAGTTGCTTATCTACTGTATCTCGGTGTGCACAAACTGTTGTGTTCCTGTTTGTTTTCATCGGCTCACATGCACTTTCACAATACAGATTAATAAAAACACTAAAAAGAATTATCTAATCTGAAATCCCTATCCACATTTATAGTGCTTCTACTTTCCATTCATACATGGTTTTTGTAAAGCTGTTCCCAATTGCAGATAACAGTGTATTATTAGGCACAGCTCAAGTGCTACGTTACTCATACAACACATGCTGTTTAGACAGCTTTTTGATTCACTGAGAAAATAGAAATCTGGTTTTTATTGGCAGGAGTGCTTTGCTCTCTAGCATAGGCCTTTTGTGTGACTGAAAACGTAAAAGTAAAACTAAATAATCCAAATACGTTGTCTGAGTGATTAATGGGTCTCTTGTTCAAATTTGCGTGAAACAGTCGTAAAGAAATTAAGAATAAATTGGAAATAAAATGCTTGAAATGCTTGAGGTTGGATACAAAACATAAATACAACAATCTTATTTTAAGCTTGTTTTGAATTATTTTTCAATAAACCTTCTTATGTGAGATATGGTTGTTTTATCTGAAAGTGTGTGAAACCTGGAGATAAGTATGGAGCGGGCCTAAATGCGACTGGAAAAAAGACAGCTTGCAGATAAAGATGTCGAGAATTTATGTACTCTGCTCTGTACTTCTGCTCTAACCCCTCTGTTCTTACACTTGATCATGCGCTTGCTCTTTTCTTTTGTAAGGGCGGGTTTATGGTTTTGATGGTGTGTAAGCTGTAAGTGATACTCTGCAAAACCCATCAGTCAAAAGACTCATCTCTTTATTTCTGCCTTCACTATGGCAAAGCATGTCCGTATGTGGGTGGTCCAGAGAGGAAAGGAGGGAGGCTTGCTCTTTTCTGAAGGGAGAATAGAAGAGTGAGGAAAGAGAGAGAAAGCAGGAGGGGAGGGAAGGAGGGGAAGAAGGCAGCTTGCTCTTGGACACACATCTGTCTTGCAGATGTGCCCTCTGCCGTTGCTTAAATCAGGGGGAAAAAAGTTTTTTTTTTTTTTTTCCAAAAGAAAAAGGGAAAATTGGTGCTAAACAGATCTTTATTGTCTGGGATTTCGGACACATTACAATACGGATGATAATCAGTCTGAACTAGCGGCATGTTCCTCTGGATGCTCCCTTATGAAAGGAATGGTTCGGGAATGATGTAGTGTGGTCCCCTGCGTGTTTAAAAAGGAACACCTGTCCAAATATTATTCTGTCCTTTCAGGGAGGACGCAGAAAGAGGGAGAGATGACAGAATGAAGGAGAGACATTGGATGGGTGCAGAAGAAGCTATGGAAAGAATGAAAAGGAGATTGTGTATTAATCTGGGGGGGAGGGGGGATGTAGAGTTGAGAAAGGATTTCGATTAAAAAAATAAATTCAAAATTTTGTTCTTATAAATACAAACAAAATCTGTATGTCACAATCATTTTTCATTACTCATATGTGCTGCACATGTCAAGGTGCTGAACAAGGGCATGCATGTAACAGCCCTCAGGAGCTGACATGGAACTGATTTGTGCTCACGTTCTCATCAGTGCTCCGTCATTAACTTAGAGATGCTGAGTTTTGCTGTTTTGGCCATCAGCTGAAATGTGCCGAGAGCCTTGCGGTGCTCTCGCTGGTGAAGAACAGTCCAAGTGTGCATTCCACAATATTGCTGTTATCATCAATCCCTGCGGGTTATAACAATGCTGAAAAACCAAAAGGAAATAAACAGAATGACACACTCTTTCCGCCGAAGCTCCCATCCGAACTTATTTACATCCACTGCCTGCATACCTTTTCAAACCACAAAAGTTCTTCTGACACACAGAGAAGACACAGTGAATCATAACAGCAGGTTATGATTCAATATCACAATGTTCAAATAGGACAATAAAAATTCCTCCTTTAGCAGGAATATGGTGTTATCATAAAAGTGATTTATATGTGGAAGCAAGAGTTAAGTAACTGCAAGCACTTTTGGAGCAGAAGAAAAATAACTTGGCTGAACCTATGAGGTGATGATGGTTAGATATGAAGGTAACGATCGCCTGTAAATTGTAATCTACACCCGGAGGAGACGGTGTCCCCCACGTGGAAAATTATTTGCATAATGTCAGGTCTGTTGCTCTCCAAGTTATATATTAAAGAGTAACCTGTCTGTGTTTTATCCATGCAACATAAATCAGCGAGTTGCTGTTACTGGCCTGTGCAGCTACACATGCTCTAGCCAAAACACACTGCTGGTGATTCACTATAAACCATGTTATTCTTCTAAAACACACCAGTGTCCGGTGGCCAACTCAGTATGTGTGTGTGTGTGAGAGAGAGACAGAGGGAAAAATAGGAGGGAGAGATGGGTTATTCTCCACCTATTTGGAGTTCATCGTGTACTTTTTTTTTTTTTTTTTAGTTTTTTTATTTTGTCTTTTGTAGAACCTCAGCAAATGTGTGATTTAAAACGATTTATATAAATTTTCACATAATTAATTACGGCATTATATTTTGATAGTTATACATTTAGTACATTTAGAGTAATCTGAATCACTTGGTACATTAGTGATCAATAACGTTACAGCTGAGTGTAAAATGGCAAAACATTTCCAAATGAAATATGGGTGCGTCCTGCAATAAGACATCCGTCCAAAAAAAAAAGAAAACAGAGAAATTGTTACAAATCTATCAAACTTCAGACATGACTTAGGAAAAGGAAAATATATAACATCTGGCAGAGTTACAACAGATGTGCAAAGAAGAATAGACAAGTAGTGGCCAAGCAACCTGCGGCAAAGTTCGAACTGATATTTCAAGAAGAAAAAACAAAACTTTTTGTAAATAAAATACTGTATATCCGGCAGGGTTTTAACACGTTTAACAAGGTGTTCTTAGAAAATATTTATCACGCTAAATTACTAATGTGTTATTACTTACTGTAATAACTAAAAATAACTTTACATAGACACATTTATATTACTTTATGAGTTGTTTATGAATGAAGAACTGAGAAATACAATAATCTAATCTGGTTACTATTCTTAGTTCTTTTAGTTTTGCCCAAAAAGCATTAAATTAGCTTATTATAAGAATGTAAAGATTTACAGATAAACATTTAGTATAAATCTTTTTTTAAAGGAATAACACATGTAAAGTTTGGAACTTGTTGCTATTATTAAAGCTTTTTTCCCCACAGTGGACCAATTTCCCCAAACCATAGCATGTTTCTTTTTCTGGCTAATTGTTTTTAGTGAAATGCTTATATCCATTCTATGTGTGTGTGCATTTGTTATTAAACCGTGAATAAATGTAAAATACACCCGAAAAAAGAACACCCGAAAAAAGCATCCCCCTGGTAACGGCACACTGCACTTATTTATGTACACACCTGCTGTTACCTAACATTTATGAGACCAAAGCTCACTGAGGAAAATGCCAATGTTCATTTATTGCTTTTGGGTTTGAGAGTTTTGCCAAGGACAGGAGTCTTTGCCAAGCCTGGGAGGTGTGCTGTTGAAACAATGCGCTGTTGATTTTTAAAGGAGTTGCACTGTAACCCGATTTGGTAATCAGGGGCAATCAAATTCTTGTTTATCCAGGTAGTAAAATAAACAGTTATAAAGGCTATGAGCAGCATCAACTGACTCACACTGAACCAAGAGATGTTTATAATTCTTTTTTTCTTCTTCTTTTTTTTATTTATTTATTGGCAGTATGCATACAACCTCACGTGGAATAACAGACAGGTTTACAACTTTTACGAGAAACAAAGCAAAAGTTTAGCAGTTGCACAGAGAAACCATGACTTCCACAATCAGGATCGGGTTAAATATAATAGGTGAAAAGGTACAGAGGCTCCCAGAAGAAAACCACAACAGTCAACATTTTACAGACATATTACATATTAAGCTGCCATGGAATTTGCGATACAGCAGTGATTTATGGCACGACATCGACTATATGCAAAAACAGCTGTACTGGCAGTTAGGAAATAACTGGTACACAGGGAAATTACTTCTTCAGTTACTATCTTTTTTAGTGGGTTGCCTTTTGGAAGATGAGCCAGATGTGTTCCTCCAGATGTCAGGAAGCCTCAGGAAAAAGACTGAGGGATATTTATACTGGTATCAACTGATGAATGTAGTCCAGACAAGAAGACCACTGTCTGACAAAAAACAATTACATGAAAAGAGTTGCCCCAATCATACAGAAAAGCACATCAAGGGACTCAAAGTGAGTGAAAGTGCTTGTGGGGTTCGTCATGTCTGCAGTCGAGGAAAAGTAAAAAAAAAAAAGGTGAAAAAAGACTCTTCACGCTCTCATTTTGAAGACTGTTGTGGTTCTACCACACACACACACATGCCACGAATGTGGCCTTGAGAGATCTTCAAGGGGGACTAATGTGAGGACTAACAAGCCTTTCCTCTAAATCACTACAGGACGGGAGCTTAGCCCTGCTCTGAGTAGAGCTTTGCCTGATTAATCACATGAGCCTTGCTAACTGACAAGTGCTGCTGGTGCGGTGAGACCCTCGTTTGAAGTCAGGGGCTGTAGACTGTGTTTGAACATACAGCAGAGAGACCTCCGCTCTTTGTAACGGACCCTGTCCTGCGGTTTGAGCATGGTCAAGGGTCAGGCCAAAGCAAGCACACTTTTCTCCACATTCTGTATCTTGCCATCAGCCTGAACTAATATGGCATAGTTCTGGCAGGGATTAAAACTTAATCTTGCACCCAGCTGCATTAATGGGAGACAGGAGAAAAAAGTGACAAGTCCTACTTCTTAGCGACTGGTATGATCTGGGTCAAAGCTCAGTTGCATGATCAGGATTTGCCAGGAAGTGAAAAGACACTGAAGCAGCCACATCAAAGGCAAGAAGAATTCTGAGGGAAGCAACATTAGGAAGACATTTTGTCCCACACCTCCCACCTAAGTATGAATAAGTCTGCAAAATGAATGACTAAGCCCTAACCAAAATAAGGCTGGATCCCAAAATCAGTAAGTGCACAAAATGACAAATCAGGCATGGTTTGATGTTTCATCATTTGCGCGGGGGTATTATCTTGTCACGTCACTTCAAAAAGGGAAACACGAAACATATGCTCACAGGGCCTTGAGCTAATGAATGCTGCAGGCTTGAGGAAGGCCATTCAGTACCATGCCACTGCTCTCAGCAACAGTTTCACTCGAATCCTGTTTCAGCCTGACACGGTCCAGCTCCGGCACAGTAGAAACAGAGGCCCTGAGCGCAGCTCCAACATAGAAAATGAGATGCAGAGAGAGAGACAATCTAAAGACAGTATTCAGTCCCAAACACCAAACCTCTGATTTGGAGTGTGGTTCCTTTGAAAGCAAGGATTCAACACAGGAGGGAGGGACGGGAGGGAGGCAAGGAGGGAAGGAGAGCAAAAGAAGTGCATATGAGGAGTGAAGGTTTACAAAGCAGCAGGGTTTTGTTTTTTTCCTCTAATACTATACCAATCATCTAGATCTACAGTATCTCAAGGCTAGTGTTTATTCTCATCTATGAAAAACTGATTCTATGATCTTTAAAAATCTGGTACTTCCTTTTCATTGCCTAATCTAGAGATGCTTATCTAGATTAATGCTATGCCTAGAGAGAATCATGAACATTACTAAACACAATATGAAAGGATTATTATCTACTTAATCATTTTACATATGCATCATACAGATGTTCATGGTTTTGGGTTGTGGTCTCCAGGCCATCAGTGTGGGATAGGGGAAAACTGTGTGTGTGTGTGTGTGTGTATGTGTGTGTGCACATGCGTGAGACAAATGAGGGAGAAACAGACATACTGTGGCCACTTTGAAGTGCTTTGACTCGGGTGCTTAGAATAGACACTGGGCAAAAAAAAGTTAAAAATCGAAGAGGGCGAACGTCTGTCTAGCAACCACCAGTTTGTGTGTGTGTGTGTGTGTGTGTGTGTGTGCATATTGTCCTGCCAATCCCCCAGACTTAAAATCATTCATCCGGGCTATCAAGCTGTCTATCAAGGCCTGTAAAGTAATTGTAAAAAATAGTACTCTTTATACGTTTCGCAGCCCTCTTCTTTATGGGAACATGACACCGTTACCACATTAAGGTTAAAGTAAGGTTAGGGTTACATTGTACACTTAGTTACATCGTCCTAAATTAAAAAAAGTGAGGGAGATATGTACTGTAGGAAAAGTACAGAAGAAGTAGCACTAGTGTAATTATACCTTTGACTGATATGCCGATCACATGTCCATATGTCTGCCCCTCTTTCATCCCAGCTTGTCTTTTTGTTTTTCACAGCTTTGGCTTTTCCCCACTCATCTATTTTCCTGAGCCTCCTGGCCTCTCCTCCACTTCTTCAGGGATTTATACAGTACACGTATCCTCAACATTAATAGACACATGGGTTGATAATGACAGCCCGTCACTTCAACAGCAGGGATTCTATGAATTAATTTATTCATAGCCTACGCAGCCCAGAAAAGAGGAAGGTATTAAGTGAGTCTGAAGGGGAAATGGAATTCTGTAAACCTCACGGAGAGATGTTTAACTTCATCCAGGACTTAGTATGAGACTCATCAAAAGCAGTGTCTGTGCGGTGACTCAAATTACTAGCAGATTGTAGTGAATGCAAATCTCTTTATGTCCTCGAATAACTGAAAATAGAGGAACATGGAGAGCGTGTAACGAAGTGTGGCCGTGTCTCAAATCGCAAATCTGGACAAACTTAAACAGGCCATTGACTAAATCTTAGTTTTGAATGACTCCAAGATGGTGCCGTCACCACTGTTCTGACCACTTTTTCTTTTTTAAAGTTACCTTCCCTTGGCAGCGCGGTGGCATAGTGGTTAACATTGTTGCTTGGCACCTCCAGGGTCTGGGTTTGATTCCTTCCTTGGGTCTGTTCTCCGCATGATTGGTTTTAGTTTATAATAATTCTTACCAGTTTTTAATAGTTTTAAATAGTTTAAAATTCTGACAGGCACTGTACAGCCAAAACTATAGAGGTAGAGGACAGGCCTTTAAGTCTTGTGGGTTTCTCTTTATATTTCCACTTATTTCCACTTTAGAATATCAGCTAAACATCTGGGTACCAGAGATAAATTGCAATTAGCATTAAATGGAAAGCAAGTGGAAACAATCATTTGTTCCACACACAAGTAGTGCCCTAGATCAGGGTTTAGAGACGGATTTGAGATTTAGACTTGTGTTAGAAGTTTGTCTTAGATGTAAATAAAACACACAGAGACAGTTTAGAACAATGTTGAAGCAATTATTAAGTAAAAAAAATTTTGTTCAAGTTGTACTTTCACCCATGCTGCAACCAACACTTAACAATTGTTAGAACACCCGTGGTGCAGAGTGATGCATCTAGTTAAATGTCCTAGTGCTGTTACCATCCATTATCACCTCCCGGCCAATCAGATTACATGGTTGGAAATAACTGTTGTATAATATACAATCAGGACTCAAATAAACTTGGCATTGTCACTCAAATTACATAGTCAAGGGCAAAAATGTGGTTATACTGTACTTAGTCAAAGAAATTTTATCAGTGTCAAGAAACTTAGTTTATTTGTTTTTACAGAAGCTCACAGATGCTTTTATTAATTTTCAACAGCTTTTGGATTTTGTTGCTTAGATCCTATCATGCCTTTGTCCTCCGATAATTTCACTATAACTCTGTCAGATTGTGTGTTTTAATTATTTTTTAAAAATATATTTGTTATAACTCTACAAGACTTTACACTCTCTGCACTGCTTCTGCACTGCCTTCTTCAGATCTAAGGTGTTTTATTTTGGCCTTATGTTGGACTATGGAACAAAATAGTTTGGCCAAAAAATTATACCCAATATTATAGGAATATATAGACAATGTAGCTGGGAGAAAAATTGCATGTCCTCATATTAGGATATTTGGATCTCATAAGCTTAAGTTTCTTAAGTACATTTTTCTTTGTCCCCTTTAAAAACAGCGCAGTTGCAAGATTTTACCCAGACATATATCCACTTAAAAATTGCTAGATATCAAAAAACCTCCTAACATTAACTGTAAATAATACTGTAACGTCTTACTCTTACATTACTAATAATTAATCATCCATTAAAAAATTTCTCCAGTTATTTGGTGGGCCTCATACTCTTACCAATCCCACCCTCCCCTAGACAATGATTTAATCTTCATCGTTAGTCATTGACAAATAATTTCTCAGTTGCTTAAAAAATGAAATATATTTAAATTTTCTCCAAAATAAAAAAGAATTTGCAAGAGAACAACATCTATAAACAAGTATAACAAGCATCAATGGCTGGTGATGTCTACTGATTAAACCATCAAAGACAATTTTAAAGCCAAACATGGACTTTTACTAACATTTCTTTTCTTCAAACATTAGTATTTTACTGGGAAAAAACATATTCTGCAGTCAGAAATTCAGAATTAATAAATCTACAAGCTTGAGTCATTCATAAATAGTGATTTTATTTATTTATGTATTTATTAATTTGCAGTTAAGGAGTGCCTTTCTATTTAATTTTTTACATGTTATGATTTATAATAATAATAATAATAATAATAATGATGATGATGATGATGACGATTATTATTATTATTATTATTATTATAAAACATGTCCATATCCCAACACTTTTTCTCAAAATGAAAAGCTTTTCCTCTCATGCCCAACAACTGATGACCCAAATAATTACAGAAGGTCACAGCCGAATCATATAAAATGCTTTGATGTCATCCAACTTATTCCGTAACCAAATAAGGAAAGTCCATTCTGAAACCCTACTCATGTTTTCACTACAGTCATATATCATTAATCAACTCAGATAGAAAAATAATAAGCAAAGCTTCATAGGCTAGAATCTGTAATCTCAGCACTCAAATGTTTATATGAAGCTGACTTCATTATTGGACACATTCCTCCGAAAATACTGAAAACAAACACAGACTATTTAAACTATTCATTTCTATCCATCGAACCATTTAACAACAAAATAGCCTTTATTAACACAAAGGCATTGGACAGAACAGAATGGTCAAACAGTCCTATCAGTTTTCTTTTCACATAATATTTTTTGATTGGATAGTTTGTCAGCAATTAGAAAAAAAATACATCTGCAGCCATTTCATCTTTTATAACTAATAGAAATGTATGACAAAATCTTTTAAACTCAAACAACAAGCACGAACATCAGTGTACAGTATAGTATGATGCTATCACTTCAAGTACAGTGTTGTCATCTGTAGGTGAAGCCCCCATTTGATTAATCTATTACATCTTCAGATCACGAGAGATCAACCTTGTAAGATTGAAACATCTTGGAATATCTCACTTGCTGAACAAAATAATACATAATATGAATAAGATTAAATTACCTTTATTTTATTTGCCTAAATATCTACAAACAAAAGAAATATCCTCTCCAAAATCAATTAATCAATTTAATTTCTGCTTGCTTCCTGTTGGTTTTCTTTCATGACAATATATAATATAACAAGCATATGATATAGATTTTACTAGAGGTTATTCACCTCCAAACACATTGGAGTGATAAATGTTTTATTATGTAATTTACATAATTTTCTTACTCTACATTTAGCACTGAGCAAACAGTAAAGGTTCATCATGGTTAGAGTTTGTAGCCATCAAAAGATTCTCTTTTACAGTCAAAACCTATTTTTTATTTCCTACCTTTAAATAAGCCTACCTTAAATGTCTTTGGACCCAAGCACACAAGCACAGAGAAAATTTTGGTCTCAGTATTAGGCAAATACAACCTCAGACAAACAAAAACATATATATTTTTTTCACCATGCCATTATTTATTTAACAAAAATGAAGCCAAAAAATTTGGGCAATACTAAGTACCCCATGATTGAATAGCTTGTAGATCAACCTTTAGAAACAATAATATAAAGTAATCGTTTCCTGTATGATTTTATCAGACTTTTTCGTTGTTCTGGATGGATTTTAGTCAATTCTTATTTAACATTGTCATGATACTTAGCTTATTTGTTTAAACTTAGTTTAAACGTTCGTTGACAGTTTTGGGCATTCGCTTATGCAGCTCCCATAAGGTCCCACAAATTAATTTAAATTGGGTTGAGGCCTGAAATGCTGTTTGGTTTTTCCCCAAACATGGCACTGGGCTATAAGGACAATCAAATTCATTCACTTCTGGGAATATTAGCATGTTTTTCATTTGTGAATAATTTTTTTTTTTTTTTATCACTGCAGAATTTTGAACTCCAAATTGGAAATGGTTTCATAACCCTTTTCTGATTGATGTGCAGCAAGAATTGCTTCTCTAAAACCATTGCGTATGGCAATGTGTTAACATACACTTGGATGCTCCAGACCAGCAAACTGCCAAAACTTCTACTTTTTTAGATGTCTGCACACCTGCTGATGACCAGTTAATCAATGGCTAATGATTAGCAGAATCTGGCTACAAGTTACCCTCTAAAATTCTGAGTAAACAATAAGGGTGTACTTAATTTATACTGTATGTGAGTCTGTGTGTGTGTGCATGTGTGTGTGTGTACAGTATTACTGGAACTGGAACTTGTGAAAGAAATATGAAATATCAAAATAAAATCATGAATGGAGATTAAACACTTGGTGAAATTACATGGTAAAAATAACAGTCAAAACCATGGCTATGTTCAGAGGTGGAAAGAGTAATAAAATTTTGTACTCAAGTAAAAGTACTGTTACTTTAGTGAACTTTTACTGAAGTACAA
>JAQMYK010000008.1:13385650-13407929 GCA_030014345.1 Clarias buthupogon
AAAAAGTAGAAGTACACAAAAAATCTACTCAATTACAGTAATGCGAGTAAATGTAATTCATTACTTTCCACCTCTGGCTATGTTTAATAATGAAAGTAAGAGCATTTCCATACGCACACAATGTAATAACAATTCTCACAATTGGGTCTAAACAGCTGTGTGGCTATTAGAAAAAACAATTGTTTTACTGAGACTAATCAGAAAAAAGGCTTGAATTTGCAGTGGAAATCGGTCATGAGGTCTAACGAGTTCAGATTGATCCTATTCCCGAGCAATGGATGGTCGCAGCAGGGTAAGAAGGGAAACGCATGACACGATGCACCCATTATGGATAGCACCAAGTGTACAAGCATCTGGAGGCAGTGTTATGATTTGAGGATATTTCGGTTGGTCAGGTCTAGGCCCAGCAATGTAACATGGCATAAAGTAGGTTGATGACCTGAGAATTTTCTTTCCTGATGGCACGGCCATATTTCAGGTTGTAGAAGAGTGGTTTGGGGAGAATGAGGAATCATTTTCACACATGAACTGGCCACCACATTATGTGCTGTAATTAAAGTTAGCAGTGATTCAATGAAATCTTAGAGTGGACAATTTTGTGGACAAAGCAGGGTAAACTCATAGCATGTGAATATTGCCAATTGTATATTTAAAAACAACCACATTTTTAGGAAACCCAGCTGTCAGACAGTAATAATAAAGTTGTTGTTTATAAACACTAATTGTAAGTTGAGTCTCAGCATCACATTCTTTCTTTCTCGTGTCACTTCTTGAACTTTGACATTCCTGAAACATCTAGTATAATTTTCTAAAAGATTTATGCTATACTGATAAATGTTTTATGAATGCTTAGTTGTCTTTCCAATAAAGTATTGTTTAACACTGTTATCCGTTGCCAAGACATAGACCACAGACATATGGTTTAACTGGTCTGACAATACCAAACTGTCATAAAGCTTCAGCTCACCCTCCTTGCAGATTACATTCTTTGTATTCTTTGCAAAAATAATAAGTTCAACTTTCAGGCATATCGCATCACAAAACAACCCTTCCCTCTTTTTCATATTTGACTTGCTACATCATTGCTTGAGGCATTGTTATCATTTGCATATTTTGTTTTGGAAGACTTAAAAAGGAGAGGAGTTCATAATAAGTAAACAAATATACAGGTATTATTACAACTGTAATATGAATTACATCCCCGAAATGATTATCATGGGTGGGTAGCTGCTATTTAGGGCAATAGGAACATTCTAATTATTATTTTAGGACTTATGACTTCACTGGCAGCAATCTTGAGAGTTTGAATAATGGTGGATCATAGCATGATGCCCATCTGCTCCTAACTTTATAAACATGACAGCAGTGCTGATGACACACGTTTATACATTTCATACTGACAAGCGTAGCTGTGTTTGTGTGACAGACAGGGTGGTCCTGCTCCGACGATTACATGGGACTGTCACGACAACTAAGTCTCTGACACACACAGACCACCCCGTTCCATGTGTGGCATTAGAGGCATTAACAAAGCCAGCATTGACAGTGACCCTCACTGGCCTCTGACCTATGCACAAGTACTTTATGCATACACACCAAGACACAAAACCATTACTTTCTCTCACTGTCTTACACCCACCCCCACCCCCACTTTCTCTCTTTCTAACACGCTTTACACGTAACTGCAAAAACTCACAGAGAGAGAGAGAGAGAGAGAGAAAGACACAGATCCTTCTTCTCCCATCAACCTCCCACGTCTAAGCTTGGTGGAATGCATCTCAGGTGCAAGGGGTGCACTGGTTCAAATTAGTGGAGTATAAATTAGCATGGCTTTCCCTCTTCTATCCAAACATTCGATGTCTCCCATTCCACGCTTAAACCCCCTCTTTCCTCAGCAGTAAACCCCTCAATCGCTCTTTCTGCAGTTCACCTCCTTCTTTCTTCACTTTCTCTCCTCTCTCAACACATAAATTTCTGTTCTTTACAGCTTCGTGTATATGAACTCACCAGGCATACTCCACAAGCCTTCTAAAGCTTTACCTGTATTGTCCCATTTTTACTCAATAAATATGTGTTTAATCTTCCAATTAAACAATTACAGTTTCAGTTAAACTGAAAATTACATATGATAATGTGTAAAAGTTTTTTTTCTTCTGAAATATTGCTTATGTACAAAAGAACAAGCTTTGAATGTGAGTTTGGCATCATTGAGGCTTTAAGGGATTTTACAGTGAGAGCCAAATGCAGAAGCGTTAGCAAGTTCTCCAAGATGCTGGAAACAATCAACCAGCTAGCCAATTTCCTAATAAAACCACATGACAATGTATGTGAGAGAGCTGGGTGGTCACATCAAATATTGATTGGGTTTAGGTGTTTTTTATTTTTTAGCTGTTTTCCTTGTTTAAGGGATTCCTATATTGTTTTTGAAATTATCTTGATTTTATGAAAAATTACTTTACATATCACGAAGCCATCTTGACACTACTGTACAGGACATTCAGCTTTTAATATGCACCACTATACTGTATGTATTGTGATGAAAATGTTCCTTGTAGAGGTACTATTGAGCATCAACTGACATGAGATGTTCATTATTGGTTCAATCAGCTATGACTTAAATTGACCCATAAAAGAATATTGTTACTAGTTTACTTTTGGTCAGTCCTGAGCTTGAGTGATGGATTTCACTGCAAAATATGATCAATCCATTTTGATAGTCTTGGGAAATAATGTTTTTTTGCAAAAATTGCAGAAAGTATTTGAATCTGAATGAGGATATATTTTGTGCATGGTTTATTTGTGTCATAAATGTGTTAAAAGGCAAAAATACCAAAATATTATGTCAGATATCAGTGAAAATGATCCTACGAAACACTCTAAACCTGGACCTTGGCGGGGCAAGGTGAAACTCTTTTTCTTTGCTTCATCTTCTCCAGAAGTCCATATAACAAATTTAATTAATTAACAATTAACAAGCAAAGTGATTGTGTGATTGTCACCTTTTCCTAAAAAATACATTCATTCACTGCTGACAAATGTTCATATTGCATTTTATAGAAAACCTATCATATATTAAGTGCAATATCATCACTCATCTTTTTTACCTCTTTGAAAATCTGGCCAAAATCTAGAATTTTCTCAGACATTAGCTAAGATGTCATTTTTCATATCTTCTGGCTATTTTGTGCTCACTTGGGCACATCAGGCTTAGTTTTACACCAGAAAACACATTGACTATTAAGTGACATCAGTTCAAATAAATATCCTCCTACAGACACCATCAGGAACACACCAACGCACAGCAATATTTCATCATCATCTTTTTTCCATATTCCTCGTCCTGGCACCTGTCATCCTTGTGTGCTCTGTGTCTGTGTTCATTGTTTATAACTTCGAATCGTAGCTTAACCGAGAACAAAGTGCACCAGAGCGAGGAATTATACTGAGCATGTCCTCCTGGAACGGCACACGTCCACCAGGATCAAATGCTCCCTAGGTGTTTCCATGTGCAGAAGTCTATATTTTCCTATCACTGCTTTGCTCTCACTTTCACAGTGAGCAAGACCTCGCCATGCCCTCATAGCAGTCCCTTTACGCTCATCATAAGGCGTGCTGAGATAACACAAGGCAGGCCACTTTATGGAGGTTCTGAGGTCACGCTGTGGGACAGGCCCCCCTTATATAAGGAGAGAAGTATGGTTCAGGTGCAGGCTGGGGCTCCCTAAGTGTCACAGAGAAAGATAAAGAGTAGAAGGGAGGATTGCACTGGAAGAAACAGGAGAGTAGAACTATGGTGGAAGTGGTTACTCTGCAATCCACAGCAGTGCCAACAGACTGGAAGGAAGTGTAAGCGTTGATACTGTTTAGTAACTTATGCAATTCCAGAGAATGAAAAGTCTTTACAAACTGGGCATGGCCATATGTTGTCCAAAGTAAACAAACTAGATGGAAAGTTCAAACAAGTACGAGTTTCATCAGTAATGCATTATAAAGTTAACTTTTCAGAAATATGAATTTGAATCATCTGTTTCTTAAACTGCTGAAAACAGAAATGTTGATTTTTAAATTGTGATAAATAATGGGTCACTTTTATAAACGATGCCAAATAATATAGCAGATGTAAAATCTGCACCTCAGCTCTCAAATCCTACAGATATTTAGCTTAAGTCCTTAGAACACCATCTTGAAAATGTGATACATTTAATGGTACCACTTCATACACATATTTGACCTTGCCTTAGTGCCCACCCCTCCAGGTGACCTTTGGACCCCTTCAATAATTCTGGCTATCAGATAAGAGGTGCACTTTCACCTCTATGTAGCTCTCTCCAGCTGGGCAGGTTAGCAGTCCGGTCCAGTGTTACGGCTGACAAGCACAACCTTTAGCTCGCTTGCTTTCATGTGAACTTGCGGAATGTTCATCTCCATCCATCTCATTGAGGGAAGAACAACATTGGTTTGACTTGGCATGTGATGGTGTTTGGCCTGTGCAACACCTGCAATGTCCTCCAGGGGTCCCATCAATCACCAGGGCTTTGGAGAGAGCCAAGAACTGCCCCCCACCTAGTGCAACACTGCTGTGTCCATGAAAGAGACTGACTTAAGCGGTGTCATTGTTTGTGTTGTGGGTTTATCTGAGGGCCACTTTGGCCCAGGGGTCCACATTTGATAGCACTGTAGCTTTACTGTAGGTTGTTATCCTAGAGCAGATGTTTGAAGGGCTATAATGTGCAACAAAGTGTTCCTTATCAGTGGTTGAAGCGAAATGTACGGAAACCATATTCTCATGCTTGAGTGATTGTGCAATTAATACATTGGCGAAAGCTTTAATTTCCTAAATTATGAGTCACTGATATTATGGGCAAATGGCTGTTTTCCATTCCTCATAAGCTCCAGCATGCTTGGAGACCACCAGTGGTAGTGGGCAAAGAGACCAACACAGAATCTGTGATGGTGTTCCCATTTGAAATAGCAACTGTATTGTGTCATTCAACGAAATGGCTTATTAAAACTCAAACACTCTGCTACTTTTGGCTCTAGCTGCAGCACACCCCACTGTCATTAGTTACTGGCTCACAACAACTGCTCGAATGTCTCAGAGCCCTGCAGCAGACACCCTCCCAGCTTAGTTGCGCTAATTTCAACACAGTGGCTTTCCCTGTTGTTCACATCCTCTAAAGCTGTTCCAGACATCTGACAAGGCCTCATTTTATTTATTGACTTCATTTCACTCTGAGGGTAGTTTTTACATTGCCCTCGGGTGATGCGAAGTTAATGTATTACTGCTCCTTAAACCTTCCTTAAGTGTTTAAACACCCGAGGTACTGACGCAGCATCGTAGAAGCGAAAAACCACGCTGGAGTTTGAGAAACCAAAACACTTCAGCAATATCCTGAGCAAGGAGAAAAAGAGATTAATGCATGGGAAGGAAAGTGAGTGATGCATGGGAAATAAAAAGATATAAAAATTAAAAAAAGATGTTCCAGGAAACAGATACAGTATGATTTGTTTACAAAATTTACAAACATCTGATCCTTTTAGGGTTGACTGTTGTCAGGTGACACTTGTTTGTCGAAATCTCTTTTGTCCACTATTTACCAGCTAGGATCTATTTAGCCAACAGTTTTTTCTGGCCATTCTCAAAAATTCTTTTAACTCAAATACATGTTGAGAGATAGCAGATAGAGAATTGCTAGAATCTGTATGTTGAAGCTGCATGCAGAATGTCAGATATAATTGTGCTGGACAAGTGTTTCATCATCTCTACTGTTGATATTCAAGTGCTTCCTTCACTTAATTGTATTTTTCCCCTTGATGCATTAAAGTGATTGGATTTTGTCTCTCCTGCTGTCAAAACCTATGGTGCATGCCCATAAAAAACAACTTCCCCACAACAGCTTTTTCAAATTTGGGGCTTACAATGCTCTGCCAAAAGCCACAAATTACCCCCCTCTAGCAGCAGCGAATTAGGAACAATTTTCTGTTTGCTATAAAAAAGAGAAAGAAACGGGAAAGAGAAAGACGAGGGGAAAATATAGCTTGCGCTAGAGACCACCAAAGCAGGCAGCAGTGAGATGACGAGCATGTTCGCCTGCCGTCGGTTTGGGTGGCAGGGTGGTGCTACAAACACTCACTGATCCACACAGTAATCAATGCAGTTAAAGACAGAGGAACGTTTTGGCTCTGTGTGGCTCAGCCATTCGATGGCTAGGCACAGGCGCTGCAGTGTTTATGTTCTCCCAAATGGGCCTTTATCCTTCCCCACCTCATTGATAGGCCCACCACATAGAGAACCAAAGCAAGGCTGGCATATTAATATCATAGCCCGATGGGTGGCAAGCATTTTATTGAGCAGATTTGAGGTCATGACTGAACTGAGTAGAATGGATTTTACATGAAGATATGTGTGCCAGCACTCTTTGAGGTTGGTCTATTGGATTAAGTACCAGAAAGAAATAAAGGTTTTTTTTTTGTTGCCTGATGCAAAGTCTGAGGGGTTGGCTGTGATCTATGCCAATCCGGTCCAGCTCATGATTTTTCCTCCCTGGTGCTCTTTCCAATGCCCTTTAAAAATTCAGGTCCAAATTTTTATCCCCCTTTGCAAATGTTGAGGGAAAAAGGTAGACAGGAAAAAACATATCAGCACTAGCTTATGAGGAGCACGAAAAATGACCAATCTTGTACTCTATTACATTTTACTGTTGCCCATTCCAAACCCCAGTCCATTACCATGGTAATGCCCAGTAGATGAGTGAGAGTACTCTGTCTTACCCTGAGATCTGTTATAAGTAACATGACTATAGGCAGGTCAGTGTAACAGAGCTAGACCCATTAGGAATACTATAGCTCTAATCAGAGACCAGGACACAATGACCTAGCTATGACACCTTCCTGCTTTTTTGTTAATTACACTTCCTGTTTGCTTTCTGATCAAATGACAGCCGTTCTTTAGTCATGACAGAACTTGGTTAATGGAACTCATTTAGAATTTACATGGCCTGGGCCTGAGGTAAAGAGAGGGGGGCTGCTTCGGGTCACGTCATCTGTTTCTGTCACTTTGATTACATAGGCAATAATTAGTCAGGAAAGTAGTTGTTTTTAAGTTTGGATTTATTTCATTTTAAACCTGTGGTTAAAACCTTACCTGCATGTATTCAGTGAAAATTCCGACTTCAAATCATCCTTTTATTAATATTAAAAGGAAAAACGATAGAAAGAATGGAAGGAAGGAAAAATGAAAGAAAGAAAGAAACAAACAAAGAAACAGAGGGAGCAGCAGTCATGGGCATCAGGGCACCATCTGCAGGAGAGCAGCGGGGTACCACAGAGGTTAGTGGGGAGACTTCTTTGGGGCCAAGATCGTGGAGTGGGGGGGGGGGGGTCAGAACCACACGGCACTCTTTGGAATACATCATATCCGGACATGCTGTAAAATACAGCTTGCCTGTTTGGTCTCACAGATGTTATAATGAAATTGATTGGATCAGAATTAAACCCAAATGGAACAAAGGAGGCATATTTTGATATTTGTTAGACTTCTCTCCTCTGAGAGGCTGGCAACAGGTGGCAAAAATTGTGGCCTTTCTGTGCTGCAAAAGTCAGTTCAACTTCCATACAATGACTTACTGAACAGAACAGGAAAATGGGCTGTTCTGGAAAAGCAAACAAAAAAAGTAGGGGTAATCTTAGGCACACTCGCTCATTTCTTATCTCAGACCATTCTGTAATGTTGATTACTATGACTGCTATATTTATTTATATCTTTTTCTGCTGTAGCTGTTGGCTGCAACTGTAGCTGAGGTGTGAGCTCATGTTCCTACTGGGTGGCTTTCCTGCTGTATGTCACTGTCATGTGCTGGCACACATGGCTTTGGCAAAGATTGAGGGCTGTAAGGGGTAATGAGGGATGTGGGTGATCCCCATTTCAATCCCCCCGCCCCCCCTCCACACGCACCTCCTGCATTGAACATTTACAAAAGTGTGAATGATCTTTCGCATTTATGTTATGTTTGATGAATTTTTGACAGTTAGACTCTCTGATTGGACACATGTAATGCATGTTTGTATTTTTTCATTAATGTTCACGTGGATTTTAACATGATTTGTTTTTTTTTGTTAAATTTTTTTTCACTTGCACTGCAATTTATTTTATGAGATGCATGTATTTATTATACAACATTTTTATGTTTTCACGTGTAAGTCTCACAGTCCACTTTAGAATTAGGAACAATAGTACCTGCTCGTTCGTGTGAAATGGCAGCAGCAAAACATATAAAACCATGCGGATACATGTCATGTGTTAATGTTTTAAAATTAAAATTTATTTTGACTGTTGTGTGGTTGACAGACTGGTTTGAGGATTTTACACTCACTGTATAATGTGGTGCAAAAGTATCTATTTTGTATTCTTTGTTAATTTAATACAATATTTTCCATTAAAAATTACATTGCTAATAACAGCAGTGCAAAACCTTATGAAGTGTTTTAGATCCAATCCATTAGAGTTGTATTGATAGAGATTAAGCATGAGGACAAAGCTGGCCATTTATACAAAGCAGTTAACAAGATCAATATCATACCTTTGCTTACTTTAACAAAGGGAACTTCATTTAGTGCAGAATCTTGGTTATGAAATATTTCCAGTGTGAGAGATTTCCAATGTGTTCTTGCAAAACTCAATTCTTGAGGTGAATGGATTTAAACAGCCAAAATATTGGGTTCGACTCATGTAAGCCAAGAACACAAATCTGTGTTTACAATAGACAAAGACTCACTAAAACTGGACAATCGAATACTAGGAAAATGACACCTGGCCCATCAAATTCTCATTTCTGCAACAACATAATTGTCAGATTTACGGCATGTGCAGCTGACAAACCTTTTGTGATGTAATCATATCAACATGGACCAGAATCTTAAATACATTTTTCCAACACCTATAGGAATCCATGCCAGGAAGAACTGCTGCTGTTGAAAAAAAACTAAAACAAAAAGGAGTCCTAAACAAAATTAGCATGGTCTATGTAAAACATTTTAAGCCAAACGGTGAAATATACTTTAACAGATTTCACAAGTGATCACATAAGATGAATAAAAATTCACGCAACAAGCCAGACAATCACTTTGGATACTAAACCCCAAATGTGGTGCACAGAATGGAGTCACCTTGTCCTTACTGGTACTGGCAAAGAACGAGAATCCAATGAAAGGAGTAGTGAAAATAGATGAAAGAAAGGAGTGGTGATTTATAATTGAACAGAGTTCAGATGGATCTGGAAAAGAGAAAAGAGAAAGATAACTTCTGCCAGAAAAAGCAAAATTCAGCTCCATGTGTGAGTGTGTATGTAAGCTAGTCATTAAATCTTGTGGCAGGAATATATTTGTGGGGACTGGTTAAAATGAGAGTAAGAATATTGTGTGAGTGTGTATGTGCTGGTGTGTCAAAGTTATTCATTAAAGAGTTGGGTGAGAGCTGTGTGCTTCTGATCTTTTGTGCCACCTTGGCAGCTGCAGCGTCGACACTATCATTCTTCTTATTAGAGCTCTCCAACACTGCACATCACATTTCAACTGCCTCTGTTATTTCTATTTGCTAGTTTTTCTACACATAACTGCATTTTTATAAATAGTAGATATCCAACATGAGTGCATCATACTGTAACAAACCTAAAAACTCAAACGGTTCTGATCAATTATGTTATTCCCTTATGGGAAGACATCTACATTTCGGGTGATCATGTATTTTTCCACAAGTGATTATATAATGTGTGATTATGTGTGCAAAGCAAGTAAATTTTAACAGGGCAATTCATTTAATCTCTGAAATTGCAAACCCATGTTCCATCATGTGAATAACATGTGATTCCCTATTTAAAATAAAACAAAAACCTTCTTCTACATATGTATCTAAAAAATTTATTATATAACAGTCTAAAAACATGTGTAAATCATGTGATCATTCCAATTATTTACACATGAAGATAAATGTGCCATTTCTGTAAAGGATGTTGACGATTTGCTAATTAGTCATTTCCATTCAATATAATGTGCCAACCAATTATAACTTTACACACTAGCTATCTGTTTCAAAAGATCAACTCCCCGTCATTATGTATAATTTTCAGCAAAAATGCATGGCTGTGACGACCTCAGCAGCCAAATAAGAATGCACATTACTGGGGCCTAATCCACAAAATGCATATTACTGGGCCTTAAGCTTCTGAATTACTCTGTTTATGTCGTCTATGACTCAACTCAAACAGATCCAACGCAAACACACAAAAACATCCTGCGGTGCAGAGTTTGTCCTTTCAGCAAGTAACCATGGCAGGAGTACAACATCCCACGGAGCACCTCTCTCTCTCTCTCTAGCTCTTTGATTTAGTCTGTTGTCTGGAGGAGGAGACTCACCACAGTGTCTAAGGGATACTTTTACTTTAACTGTTTAGCTTGGCATCACCAAACAGGAATGAGTGGTCACTTCTTCAAGTCAGGCATGTATGGACTTTGAAATTCAAACCTGACCGTCTGCATCAGAGCGAAGATATGAGTTATGATAAGTCATAACTGATAAACCATGGGGAACCACAAGGAGATGTGCAGCGTTTTCACTGGCAACCCTGCTGTTAAGGTGTCACACAAATAGCTATATATCATATTCATAATGTCATTAACATGCCTAATGTGACTTTGATTGAGCATACAGTGGGGTTTTAAGGCATGACATATTCAATTTGAGACCACATATTTTGGCCTTATTATGATAACTGCCTTTTTTACAAGAATTGACTGATTTCCTGTGGAGTTATGGGTCTTCCTAGACATTCCTTTACACATCATTTGAGAGTGTGCATATGAGTTACTTGAGCTTTGATGGTGGAGATGTGAAGTTCATACATGGTGGAACACAGAGTAGAGGGGTTTTAAAGCATGTGTGATGTGAGTGTGAGGTCAGAGATAGACTGGGATTTTATTATTCTATTGAGACCAGGTTAAATACAGGGAGTTATTCAGAGCAAATGACAGAGGAATCTTTCCATTACTAGTCCATGAAGTAGGAGTGAAAAGCTGTGTGTGATCCAAAGACAGCTGTAACCTTCCAGCAGATCTCTCCTTTTTTATTCTGCTGTAATACTCCTTTTATTTTGTCAGGTGCAAAGGTTTTGCTCCTTTATACCCTCTGTAAGTTTCTGCCTGTCTAAATAACTGTTGTGCTATCTCTCTTTGAATAGGTGACTTACCCTTTACTTTTTTTTTATTTTTAGAATCTAGCCTTGTGGTGTATGTATAAATGCAAACACATCATGAATTAAGCACAGCATGATTTAATCAGTTGATCAAATGGAAAATGAGGATGAGTTTCCATGTCAAGTTAAGAAACAGGCACCAAATACCAGATTCCAAAAAAACTCTAAAAAGTGCAATTATTGTTACCATAAAGGTAAAGTTTTACGATCAGTATGTTTGAAATAATCAAGAATTGACATATTACTGATCTACTGCGTTTAAGTTTATTTTTGCACCTGTACACATTATATTAAGCTTGTTTCTTTATGCTAAAAAAATGTCAGGAAAATCTTGAGAACAACCCTTGTTTCCTGCGTTCTGTCTTTTCCAAACACAATTATATCTGCAATCTGCGCTACAATATATCTAAAAAGGTTTCATTAAACATTCTTACGGAGAAAGTATTTGGGATAACTTTTCTCTGAGCTTACTGAGAAGTTATATAGACATAACTGTCATATTTTTTATAATATATATCAATAAACATAAATCATTTTTAAACATATTGTTCAGTATGATTAAATAAACATTATTCAGAGTATTTATTCGATACTAAGTGAAGTCATAATTTTTGCAGGGTATACAAAAGATGTGTGTGCGCGCGTGTGTGTTTGTGTGTGTGTGTGTGTGTGTATTTTTTGAAGTCTACATGGACTGAGGAATCAAATATCAGTTGTTTAAAAAAAAACACTGAAAAATGAATCACAGTGGTCTCTCTTGTGAAACAATTTATGTGAAAAATGCACACATCAGCCGTAATCACTAAAGTAAGCGGCATAAGATTGTCTTTTACTTGGTAATCAGTAAAAATAATAATGTAAGAATGTACCCCTTCATAATAATTATAATGATATTATTATTATCTTTTCCGTCCATTTTTCTTGCTTTTGAACTGCTTATGCAGATTAGTTGCTTCAGACGCGGTGTGTGTGTGTGTGTGTGTGTGTGTGTGCCGGAGGCCTAAATCGCGACAATCAAGTGATTTTAATACTCTTAATACATGTGTCAGACGTACAGCTGCACACACACACACACACACACACACGCACAACTCCGCAGGGGCTTGAAATGATTATTCATAATATGCGCTTTGTGGAAAGTATGGTCCTGGTTATGTGTGATACGTGTCATAATTCATATTTTTAAAGAGCATTCATAGCAGATCAATTCCATGTATCCACTGATCGCACTAAAATAAATACACATAGACATGGCCCGTAAAACCTCATTGTCTAATAAGTGACATTTCAGCACGATGATATCTCTCGATTAACTGGTCATTGCGCAAAATAAACCGCCCTCTGAGGCAGAGTCAGTACAAACAACATGTTAATATGTTATTCTTTTTGACAGGTTGCTACAGCACGAAATCGTTTTATTTGAATAAATCAATATAGAAGGATTTTTTAATATAGTATTTTAACATATTAATATTTATTAAATGAAATCTGGTTTTATTAAGACTTCTATTTAGAATTAAGAATTGTATTTTATTAATAATTATGTATGAATAGATATTCTTTTTATTATTCTGTATATAAATGGTCATAATCTACCACGCATTCAGCAGAAGTGGTTATAATAGTCATGAGCACTCAAATCGCATGGTTGCAAACTTTTTGACATAATTTATTAAACGCCTCAAATTAAATGCTGGTCAAAGGGTAATAAAACTGTTCATAATAAAAGGAAAAATAACTAAGCACTGCCTATTGTACAATATATTTTTGTATTAATTAACATACGCAATAATTAAATGGAACATAAAAACCCATCATATCCATTAATGAAATTGTGATTTTAACAAATTCGTTTTATTTCTTTTTTCCAAACAACCAAGAGGAAATTCGTCAGTTAAATATATATATTTTTCAAATCACTCAATGCAATTTTGCAGTATGAAATTAACACAAGAAAAATATTTTACGCAAAATGATTCTTTCTTTAACGTCAAAAACATCAACCAAAACTCTATGGAGAATAAATGTCAAAAGTTCAGTGTCCATTTCCTGAGAAAAAAATACGAAGCCGCACCGGTGCTAATCAACAACACTGCCGAGGTATGAATGTTTATTAGGTGCCTCCGAGCTGCCTGTCAGGCTTTGCAGTTTCTGGTACTCATACTGCAGGCTTAGAAACGGAGGGAAGGCGATCGGATGGAGAAGAGCGGAGGGCGCATACGGGGAGCTGGAGGGAAGCGGAGCTGATCTTAATGACTCCACTGTTAGCGCCTGGCTCGGAGGGAAAGCTTTAGTATGTAGTGAACCCCGCGAAAAGAAGGTGGACAGCGCCGGAAGGACGGTCCCAGGTGGAGCGCCTGGCACACAGGACGCCTGACTGGCATGGCGGAATCCAAACGGATAGACGTCCATTGTTGGTAAAGGCACACAGGACGCTCCGAGGCCGTATGCGCTGTACGATAGGTTGGGAAACGCTGCGGGCTCCAACGCGTGATCTTTCAACACACCGAATCGGAAGTGCTGCCGCTTGAAACGCTTCCTCCGCCGCAGGAAGCTGCCGTTCTCAAACATGTCCGCCGAGTTCGGGTCCAGGGTCCAGTAGTTACCCTTACCCGGGTTTCCCGGCTCCCGCGGCATCTTCACGAAGCAGTCATTGAGCGACAGGTTGTGGCGAATGGAGTTCTGCCATGCGGGGAATTTCTCGCGATAGTAGGCGAAGCGGTGACTGATGAAGTCGCAGATCTCACTCAGTGTCAAGCGCTTCTTCGGGCTCTGCAGGATGGCCATCGTGATCAGGGCGATGTAGGAATACGGTGGCTTTACCGAGGCGCCTTTGCTCTGAGCTGGAAGGCATCTGGAAGACGCTATATCTTTTCCATCGCCATCATAATGCCTCGCAGAGTCGAATTCAGCTGGAGGTGAAGTGGAGCAGCTCTCTTCTGCCGAATCCTTGCTCCCTTCTCCCACCACGTCGATGACCAGGTCGTCCATTAAATCCGTATCCAAAGTCATAGTAGCAAATAAACAAACTGGTCCGATTTCACCTGCCTCAACAGGTGAGAGACATTAAAGGATCCAATAGTATCTTAATTTCTGCTCACTTTTGCTGACCAACGCTTCTTTGAAACACCACTAAAATCTACCTTAGACTGAGCAGTAACAATCAGACTGACCACAAAAAAGTGTATGCTTCTTTTTACCGAAGTTTACGGAACAAAACAAAGCCGTTTCACAACATTGAAGCCAGGAGGAGGAAAAAAAGACGATGACGCTACGAGCTACGTTCCTCTGCAATGTCCAGCATCCTCTCCAAAGCAGCAGGATTTCCTCTGCGCTCGGATCAGGTGACCATGATGTCATGATGAAGTGTGGGCAAAGAAGATCCACTTCAGCGGAGCGGGAGCACAACACTCCCAACAACCACGACATCGATCTTTACAAATTCATAACCATAAACATACCACTAGGAATAAACAGTGTAGTGAGCGCACATTTTACTGCAAGATAAACCATCAATTATCTGTATTATAACTGTTTTGCATCAGATGGGTCATTCAGAAACAGGTCATGTTTTTTAAAAAACGATAAAATAATATACAAAATACTCACAAATGAATGAAAACAAATATTTAATCGGTATGAATCGATTAAAAAGCATATATGTTTAAAGCTTTAATGAATTACCTCAACTTGTGTAAAGGTGATATTATATTTTCTTCTTGAACTTTTTTCCCACAGTTCTTTCGACAGTTGAAATGTGTAGTTATTTATAAGAGCAGGTTTATAGCAGATGAATCGATTTTAAAACGTAATTAAAAACTGAAAATAGCAGAAATAACAAGATATATCAAGTATTAAGATAACAAAAACAATTTAGCTACTTGTTCAGGATTGTTGAATTCAGCCGTTCAGCCTCAGACAAGCTCTCAGGTCAGCTGGAGAAGGTCTTCTTAAGATGTCTTTACATCGTCTTTAAAAAAAAAAGAAAAAAGATATTAATAATGAATCAGTGAAGATGACCTAAAGACGACTTTAGAATAATAACTGTATTTAATTATTCTGTGGTGTTATCTGTGTTGTTACCATTTTAGGTCTTTAATGTAAAAACGTGTTTTAAAAAAAATTATAGGTCGACATATTTAAATTAAAAGCAGAATTGTCACTTGGTTAAAATATGTAACATCAGAAAAAATTGTGAAATAATGGTAGGTTCATCTTAAATTCATAAAATAGGAATACGGACTTTTCCGGACTGAATTTATTGTAGTAACGCAGACTTTATATCAAGATGTAAAAGCAACATAAAATCACAAGCGCTTTTTAAAGTGTAGGTCTTTGTAGTTTGTAACTTCCAACACCAAATTCAACTAGTGAAGACGGTGAAAACTGGCTGATGTTTTGAATAATGTGTTAAAACGGGTAAAGTGTTAAATTCTGTACTGGTGTAAAACTCTGATACCAATGGTCTTAACCTGATTTTAAGGACAAAAGCAAATACAAAAACTTTCATCTATTTTTAGATTACCGAATTAATATAATAATTTATTATATAATAATAATTTATTTAGGCTATTGAGATATTTATTATTATTATTATTTAAAAAATAATCATAAGAAATATTATGATGCAATAACAAATGTATGCACACGTATATACAAGAAGAAGCCTCTGCACCGTCAAAAGAGTTTTCGTATATTAACAAACAGTATATTAGATTCAGTCGGGCACTGATATCACTAAAATAACTTAATGTGCAAAGATCATGTGCAGCGAGGTAACTCTGGCGCACTTTCACCTGGCCCCGTTGTGCTCTCTCTCTCTCTCTCTCTCTCTCTCTCTCTCACCTTTTCATGCACAGGGTTTAATGATTCGGCAATAATGAGGTCCATCACTCGGACTAATCCCGTCGGCAGGTGGGATGAAAGCGAAAAGATTTTTAAGATAAAAAACAGTCGGAGCTCGACCAGTGTGTGTGTGTGTGTGTTCCCAATTGAACAGGCCTCTGGTTGACTGTGTTTAATGCCACTAAGTTTTTCCCCCCCACTTTTGTTTGGGATGCTCACATTTCCTGCCCGTAATCGTTATCGTTCCCGTATACTGGCCCGGGTGGGCTACAATACTGCAAAAAGCTGCACTGGATTTCCCAAATCTATCACGCATGTGTTGATATTAGAAACAGGTCCTATGCGGCGGAAATATGCGCGAGGGGTGGTTTCAATCACCGACAGAGACAGAAAATAACCGACTCCATGCAAGGCTACACTTTTGTACTGTGGCGGGCAAGAAAGAGAGAAATGAATGTTTTGCCTTGGAGTTGGACATCTTAATTAGCCTAACACATGAGATAAAATAATGTTTGCAAGAATTAATATAGGCATATTTATAGTCTTTTTTTTTTTAACCAATCCTTTATCCAGGCAAATAAAACGTCTTTTGTGGGGTCTATTTATAGATTGAGAAAGATTTCTTTTTTACTTAAATACAAACAAACTGAGCCTGAAATTAAGACGGATTTGAGCAAACGCGATCAAATGCTACACTTCCTAGAATTTGGGAAATACACCAGAGAAGAACACTGCAACAAAACTAGTTACATAGAGAGACATTTTTCTTGTCTTTTTAATTGTTTAGTGGGGTCGAAAATCATGTAAATGTTTAACAGCACAGTAAACCCAATTTATAGCAATAAAGGCAGAAATCTTTTTTTATTTATTTAATAATTTTATTTTAAATACCACCAGAAAGCAAGTAGTTTGTTAACTATTTCTAAGGCAACACAGAAAGAAATAACTAGTCAAAACTATAAAAGGGATACAAACTCACAATTAAAACCGAATTCTCAAATTGTTATTTTTCTGCCTTTTTTCTCAGTTGTCTTCGTCAGCCTTTTAAAATGCATCCTCTAAGCCACAACATTTTACAAGACACTCGACATTCCTAAATATATAGTCTTTGTGGCATTCTGTATGTACGAGTGTCCAGCACGTGTAGTGATTTGTGGCCACTGTTCTCATTCTTATGCGGGACATGAATCCTCACTGCTGGCTTACAAACTAAACCGACAGAAAGCCATTTTAACAGTAGAGACATATTGCAGCCTATTAACGCATAAAGCACATCCACACACTTGTGCAATATGGAAACTATAAATCCTTTCCAACACCGCCACCCTGTAGCATACTAAAAAAAATCAGGCCATTTCTCTGGCCGGTTTATGGAAGCAGATGAACGAACTTCAGCCAGGAAACCTTATAACAGCAAGGCTATTTGTCCTGATGTCTATATTTTACAGCTTGGAATTTTGCTGGATAAACATGTAAGTAAGAACTAAAAACACAAAAGTCTGACAGACATAAAAGAAATATTAGTATAAATTCTGTTAAGAATAAATTACAATTAGCCATTATGTAAATGGTATTTACAATAGTTAAAACAGAATATTAAAAATAATATAAAATATTTGTTTTATGTTAATTGCTTAAAAATATAGCAATAAGGGATGCAAAGAAACCCGATTCGTTTAAAATACGCTATAAATAGACGTTTATTATGAAGCTAATTCAAGCAAAAGTGATTACAAATTCTTATTCGTTGTATTTCAAATCTTTTATTATTATTATTAGTAGTAGTAGTAGTAGTAGTAGTAGTAGTAATAATAATAATAATAATGGATTTTAAAAGGAAATATAAAATGTATTAATATGATCAAGAGTGTAAAGTGGACCAGATACATTTACTCTGCTGGGAGAGTCAATGCTTTTTTTTTCAATGCTTTGCATGTTGCATGTTTTAATAGGTAAAATATAATATTTTTATCAGAAATATATTATATTTCTATCAGTGGTATATAAATGTCAAAACAAAATCGAGAAATAATGATTAAAGGAATTACATGATTTATATATTTTTGGTCTTTATAATAAAAGACCAAAATATTCAACAAAGCATTTGTTTTCACCTCCTGAACTGACTTTAATTAGTTTAATAACTGATTTTAATTCTAGACTGGTAGACTAGAAATGCAAGTCAGATTATATAAATGTGTAGACAAATTCGTTTTAATATCTTTGTGAGAATTTTAATTTTTGTAATTTTTAATGAAGCGAATTACATTACAGATAAATATAGATCTAAATTATTATTATTATTATTATTATTACTGTTGTTGTTTACTAATTTATGTACTTGTTTGTTATATTTTTAAGCAGGTTTCCTTGTGGAGGTTAACCCAAATGTTATCAGAAATTGCTATCCTTCTGGCGCTTTTGTCCCCATTTGGCCCCCTTGTGTTTGGTATTAAAGTTGTGGTTTGGCCACTGGCATAAGGAACAATTAGCCTATTTTCTACGAGACTTTTGATTTTCATCTGCAAAAATAAAACAAAAAAAGGTGCGAAATATTTCATATGTATGTATATGTTTAATATATGAGTTTCATATAAAACATGCATACAGCGGCGATTCGGTTTCTCCTCACGCTGTTTTAAGCTATATTGGCCACTAGAGGGCGGAATGATATAAGCGCATATTAGAATATAAAAAGAATAAGCGCATTTTTACCTGCGCCTATCAGTTTCATTCATTGCGCCCCCTGCCGGGGTTAAGACTACATCCGCATATATAATGTATATTGTATAATCCATAAAAAGCTCTAAGAACTTAGTTCAAAAGAAGAACTTCATTCAAAGACTAAACGTCATTTTCCGTGCTCGGTGTTATAAATCAGTAGGTTAAAAAATCAGACGTACACTATATATTGCTTGGATAAAATGCCGTGAATTAAAGTAATTGGAAAAAAATCATGATAATATATTTTCTGTGCATATTCATCTATAATGTGCTAAATCATCTAATCAGCATTCGTAATACCCTAAATAGAAATGCTTTTCAGTCTAAAAGCAAATGCACTTACAAAGATTTTACTGGTCAGTCAGCTTAGAAATTCAGCAGATGTGTGAAACAGCATCTTTAAACAGCATCTTTAACTGCTTTATTAACATTAGGTTGCCAGTTAAGACAGGGTGTAAACAGGAAATACTGCAGTGGAAATAAATCAATGTGTGCAGTCAAATTGAAAGTGAAAATTTGAATGTAGGTTTTTCTAATTTATGTTATAAAAATGTCACAATGTGGCTGAATACTGAATAGCTGTTAAACATGTGAACTCTGGGAAAGGTAAGGGACAAAAACACCACAGGGCATGCTGACATAGTCAAACAATCAATGATTAATGAAATCAATGCGTTACTACATTAATACTCTAATTTTAATGAATAAAAACAAGATAAGCCCCCTATCCTATACATTTTCTTATTATCAAGCTGACAGGTAGACACCTAGATTTCTTCCTTTATATGTGAGATTTTTATTTTTAAATAATATTTTGTCTGTAGCACAACAAATGCAGTAAGCAGATGTGGCTCACTCACCAACAGGGGGAGCCACAGGTCTGCCAAATCACTTTTTTGTAAAAGTCAAGACATCTTTTCACTGTTAGTCAAATTGTCTGACACGAACAGCTTCTATTTCTGCCCCTTTTACTATTTTTGGGTTTGTTCATTAAACTGTCTAGCTCCTGCGTCTGTGTGTGAGTGTGTGTGGCTGAGCCTTTCGGTGCTTGCGAATGTGTGATGGCGTGATTAATTACGAATTTAATGTGGGTTTTTCTGTTTTTGCCACAACAGTTCTAAACTTGTGTCCTGTCCATAGATGGAAACTTCAGCCCTTGTTATTAACAGCTAAATGACAGGAAATGCATTGGGCCTACCTCCCTTATTCTGTTATTCCCGAGTTATAACATGGCCAATTAAAATGCAATTGAAAAATAACCTAAGCAACCAAGAGATTACCTTTTATTAACCCTGTTGATAACTGCTTAGTCTGACAGCACCGCATAAGCTGAACAAATTACTTTCTAGGTGATAAGGATAATAAATGCATAAAGCAACACAGACGTAATCTACTTTGTTAATTCAAGTCCATTTTTATGGATGATGTTATCAGCTAGGATCAACCCTTTGACCTGTTAGATTTTAATTAATGGTCTGTGTGACAGCTGGTTCTGATATTACGAACAGACAGAATACAATGTTTCCACATCCAGAGTAGCAAAAATGATGTGATCCAAACTTTTCCTAATTCTGATTTATCAGTGTTTCTTTTTAGTCCTATAACACTCAAGAATGATGACTCTGCTACTCCTTTTCATGTATTCTACACCAATGATTTAAAATACATACTTTAATTAATAAATGACATCAAATTTGTATGCATCAGCAGCTGCATTTATTGTTGTGCAATATCTGAGAAAAACATGTTCATTCCTGTTATCACTCATTTATTTTGTGACAACAGCCATTCTCTCTTTTTTTTTTCACTGAAAGTTGACAGAACAACAAAACATAGTTTATCATGCTTCTGAGAAATCATAAAGCACAATCTCCTGTCCTATGGTGGGAAATACAAAGCACTGACATATAAGCAAATGGGATTTTTACCATAAAAACATTAACAAGAGCATTTATTTTTTTATTTTGATTTGAAGTATAGTCAGTGTTAGTGTATATATATATACATATACTGACCAATCAGAAATAAGACTTCAGTTGTTATGTGGTAAAATGTAAAAAATGCACCCATGCAAAGATGGATGAGTTATCCCTGAGCAGGAACCCTTCTTCTCACTGCAAGGAGTGTTCAAGTCTTTAGATTTTTAGTGCAGATCAAAGTGTGCAGTTAGTTGTGTTAAACTAGACTACCTTTATTTCCCTATATAATAAATCTTTATACTAATGCACTTATCCCAGCGTTTCACTAGTGCTTACTTACCATCATGGTAGGAGGTTTTCTCAGTACGCCCAAGCCATGATCTCCATGTAAAAAAGTTTAACTCACTGCAAATTAGCAGTAAACCTGGTTGAATCTCACCTGGTTGAACACAGACAGATGCATCTCTTCCACAAGTTGGCGACAAGTTATCTATCGATTTTCAAGGATGGGAACAAGAGCAGTAGACTCTAAGCCACCTTGGCTAGGATCATCGTTCACAGACATACAGCTGTCTTTAAAACATTTGCACCATTCAAATGTTTTACTGCAGCTAAGGGTCTCATCACCGTACTGTGCATGATGTCCTCCTCAAAAGTGTGTTGGGTTTAAATGCTGCTCATGAAAGTCCTGGTCCGGGTTTGAACTGAGCGCCCTCATATATTAAATTTCAATTCAATTTTATTTACATTTTAACAATGTTCATTGTCGCAAAGCAGCTGTACAGAATCAAAAGATTAGGGAAAAGAGTATGAAATGTGTGTGAAAATATGTATAAATCAAAATGATCTCATTGCATATCACACATCCGTTCTGATTTGATCATTCTCAGTGATATGCAGAAGACAGGCTGGTTTTCTTTCTTTCTTTTTTTCTTCTTCAAACTCGTCCACCAAATTATCTAATTATTATCAGTAGGAAGATCACATTGAGCCTTGTTTTGGTTGATTTTAGTTCAGAATAATTTTTTTATTTAATCTAATATAATACGAAATGTTCTCACGTTTGTACTTTCTTTTCTAATTTATTTTTATGCAACGTATTTAGCGAGGGCTTATAGTAAACATATCAGATTATGTTGCGTGAAAACTCGACCTAAATGACTGCTTACCTGTGACTCATTTTGACTCCCACATCATGACCATGCTCAAACTCATTTCAGATTTTCTGACTTTACCTGCATTCTATTTTTGCATTCATAAGTTTACCACTTGTAATTACCAAACTTCAAACAGAAAAAGCCAAAGAAAACTTCTAAAATTAAAATTATGGCTTGTTAACTCTGAGTAGTCAACTTACCTATGTGTTCCTTCACCTTTCTTGGCATGATGTCAGATCAACATGGCTGCACACAGCATCAGACTTAACAAAGTACAGTGAAACCTCGAATTACGAGTAACGCGGTTTACAAGTGTTCCGCAAGACGAGCAAAGATTTTTAATAAATTTTGTTTTGGAAAACGAGCATTGTCTTGGTTTACGAGCACC
>JAQMYK010000008.1:13408029-13420589 GCA_030014345.1 Clarias buthupogon
AAGTGCAGGTTAATTTGTTTTATTTTTACTTTATATTTTATGTTAATTATTTTTATGTATTTATTTTTTTGGGCTGTAGAACGAATAGTTTGAGTTTCCATTATTTCTTATGGGAAAATTAAATTTGGTTTACGAATGTTTTGGAATACGAGCCCACTTCCGGAACGAATTATGCTCATAATCCGAGGTTTCTCTGTATCAGTTTATCTTTAGTCATGAGTCATGTCATATAAACAAGCACGAGGACATCCAAATCAAAACAGGACTTTTGATTGGGCTGAATAACAGAACACAATTATGAGAGTTTAAATTACCATTATTTCACCATATACACTAATGAATTTATCCCAGAATTTCACTATTTCTTGGATACCATCAAGATGTTTTCTCAGTATGCTGGAGCTATGATCGGATTGTCTGATACATGTCTGAAATGCTGGGCTACCAGGAACTCCTTTATTGGCCCAAACATGAAGAAATCACTTGAAGCGAGGGCAGGAATTTATGGGGGATGTGGCAATAGGTCTCAGCTGAGTTCCTGTAATGTGCAAGTGGTTTGTGAATGATTGTGTTTAGAGTTCACACAGACAGATGTGCCTCTTCCTCGAGTTGGTGCCAAGTTATTTGTTGATTTTCAAAAATCAGCCGTTCCACTTGCTGAATGTTCATGGGAAGGACTGCAGTGGGCTCTGAGCCACCTCAGCCGGGATTGTCTTTCATACTATATCATTTGCTATTTAGGGAGGAAAGAAACATATCTCATTACAGTTAGTTTCCTGGCTTGTGGCTAACAATAAACAAACACTGAGGAGTTCAGTTTGTTTCCCTGCTTTGATTGTTAAATGTGGCAAAGTCAAAAACATTACAATCTGCAAATTCTTACTTGCATGGAAATTCAAATGAGGAATATCTACATTGTTGTGTTCCAATCTATGCCTTTTGATGAGCCTGGGGCACATGATCGCCCAGATGACTAGTCTTTAATCCGTCTCTGTATGTATGTTTGCATGTCACATAGCTTTTTAACTTTCACCTGTTTCCTACTTGAGCCTCTGCTGCCATAGCATCTGTTCCCTGATCAGTTTGTAGGTCATGACCTTGGAGTACTTGGGGTGTTTATAGGTCATGACCAGCTGCCACAATGTGAATAAAAGCTTTTTTTGGACTCTTGCCTTCCATTTGCCACGTTACTCAGCAGCATTCTTAAACCTATTCCTATCATCCAAATGTGTTTAGAAAAAAGCCAGAGACATGCCATTCAGCAACATTCCACACATCCACCTGGATATCAGTCAATTTTCCTGTGAGCTTCTATTCCACACCTGCAAAGTCAGTTGTGCTGAGTCAGTGAGCACTCTATGTGTCCTTAGCAGTTGTTTGAGTCTTGCTTTGCATGGGATGCGGAAACATTCATCATGATTAGGCTGACTGTTTTTCTCTGCTCCCAGAGGTCTCCATAATTAGCTGGTGAGCCGAATCAGTGTGTGGGAGAACGGAAAACACTTAGCCGTGTTAAGGTCCTTCAGGACAGGGAGAATAATTTGTTCTTGCAAGCTCGATATAGACTCTAAATTAGTTGATTTTACTAACACTTTATTTTTTTATTATAAAGTTGTCAGGAGGGAATCACATCGTGAATAAACATATGCTTTTGACATTTAACTTTAAATATAAGCCACAGCCGCGTAAATAAGCTATGACTGTGCTGTGGAAATGAACTGAACATGTCCCATGGAAGAAGTTCTGACTCACCAGAATTCCCCTAAAAAACTCTCTATGCCAATTTAACATCTGAATTACTTGTATTGACTTCAGGATAACCATAAAAAATATTTATTAGATGGTTATATTTTTTGTCCCTATCAATCACATGGTACAATTTACAACTTCACTATAGCTTATGAATGTTATGACACCCAACAGCATTCAGCTTAGAACACTGGACACTGATGTGCGCACAGTGCTTTGTTTGAAATCTGGCCATATTTTCTTATACATAGAGATGAAAGCGTTTTCCATAACCCACTGGTCAAATTTCTCACTTCGCAATGGTGGAATGGATGGCCAAGTGGTTTGTATTTTGCATGGGAAAGGCATCAAAGGCAAAAGGCCCAGAATTATTGCTATACAATGTCACCAGAGAACACAAAAGCCCATTCAGCTGCCACTCCTGCATTTAAATTTGAAGTCTGAGTAGCACACAGGATGGGAGAATGGGTACAGGGCCAGGGAAAACAGGGAGAATCTCTAGAAAAAAATAAAGACGCAAAAGAGAGAAGGAAACTGAGAGAGAGAGAGAGTGAGTGAGAGAGACGTGGGTGGTTCAGTACAAGTATTAAGTAAGCAATTTAAGTGAATCACGCTATACAGTCTAATTTCACAATGCTTGGGATTTAATGATGGGTATTAATGATGACGTGAAAGAGAAGGAAACAGGACAAGACAGGAAAAGAATTTTAGACATCTCCATCTTTTAACAACTTACATACGTTATGTCCACTTTCATTGTCCCTTTTATAAACACATTTATGAATAGCCTAACACAATATATAGTAGCTCCTTATTTTGTTAGTTTACTTTTTATTTGTTTTTATCCACCACTGACCTCGGACTGTGCTGATTTTGGCCCAGATGTACTTCATGGTGTGCCACACCCCCTTTGGTGAAACTCATCGCAAAAAATATACAATATGAAACCATTTTGGTGTCATCTGATTAGAATTAGAAGCTACAATCGAAGTGCTACAATCTAATTCATCACTGTAACTTAAGACATTATGTGTGTCTCGTTGTTGTGGCTTCCTGTTACCTTAAACCAGTCTGACCATTCTCCTCTGGCTCTTATCTTTCAAAAGGCGTTTCCACCTGAAGAACTGCCACTCACTAGGTGTCTTTTTCTTTGTTTTTGCACCATTCTTTGTAAACAATAAAGAAAAATCCCACACCTTAGCCTTTTCTAAAAAACCGGCCCATCTGGCAACGACAACCACGCCATGGTCAAAATCACTATAAACACTTTTCCCCGATTCGGATTTTGGGCGGTGCCAAGCACTGTTAAAGAGGTTTCTTGGCTTTGCAAAGAAAACAACCAAGGTTTTAGCTCCCTTTCTGCCCCTATTAAAGTGGGGATCTAAATAACTCAAGTAAAACTCATCAGCTGAGGAGGCTTTTGAATGTAAGAAAAAGGTCAGTTCCTACAGCACTGGGATCCAACTACACGGAGCTGTGTTCTCTCAATAGTTAATCTCTGCTGAGTGGACTTTTTCTTTAATAAAATCTTCTTCCTGCTGAACAGATTTATGACATTAGCTGTTGCAATCTTCTGCCATTCGGAATGACTTAAGAGGAGCTGCACCATTGTGACTACAAGAACCAGGTCACAGGGGCATTGTTCGTTAATTAATTTCAAATTATTCAGATTATCAAATCAGCCTTGATCAAAGAACATTGTCTCATATGTTGCACACACCCCAAAGTACTCAGTGATTAACTCGTTCTTACTGCCATCATCTTTGTGGGTACTACGAAGAGAGACATTTACAGGGAGCTTGTGTGTTCCCCAGCAAACCAAGTGCCAGCATCCTACCTTGAAGGAATAAAGTTAATGCCTTTTGCCATGCAGGACAAATTGATCACATGGGCACACCCAGCACCTGTATCTGGACACTCAGCCACAAAAGTGCCGATCTTATGTTTATGCATATATCCCAAATCCCTCAGGACACCATGAGTGAGAAAGGCATGCAACTCACATCCAAGGTATGGATAAGTTTCATGGAAAACTGGATAAGGTTTGCTCAGAACTTCCTGTGTCATTCAGTCATTTATGCAATCTTGTTCCAGTGAATTCGTGGTTACCAACCGCTATGGAATGCTAATTACAGTATATAGGCTCCCGCAGTAGATGACTGGTTTAGGTAGCGTCAGCAAGTGTGGGAGCGCATCCATCAATTCTTTGAACAGGGAGCACAATCGCCCAAATTTGCAGACCGAAATATAAAGGAGAAATCCCACAGTATAAACCAGGTAATTAAGCATTAACGGCATCAGGAGCTTAGCAGAGAAGTCCAAATCACACCAGAACACTTTGCTGCTATTCTACTATGATTCACAGCATTTGCCAGCACAGTCACAGCAATAGTCACTTGACTACTGATTCCACACACTTAGATTCAATCTTCATCACACTTTATAAACTCTAAAATACCACAAATACCACACTGCCAGATAAAACACACTCTCACTCATGGTTATCATTGCCTGACCTATCAAGCTTTTGTTTATTGCCCACATTATTGGTTTCTGACTTAATTTGTTCCTGTTTTTCACAAGGATTTGGATTGGTCTGATTCACCTTATTTATAGACCGCCTGACGCATGCCTGTTTAAGACATTGGTCTTGCATACCATTTTGCATACTACACAGAGCATGCAGTGACAAATTTACATAACCTGATCCAGTGAAAAGCTACTGGATTAAAAAAAAAAATCAATAAAGTACATTTTGTAAAGTGTCTTATTACTGTTTCATATGGCATTTTGTTCTGTAAAGACACTCTCACTTTCATTTGTCTCTCAGTTAAAGTCATATATCAATTTCATCCAATTGTGATTTCATCCAGCATGCCAAAACTTGACAAACATCAGAGATTGTTAATGATGTGTCATGCCATGTTTCTCTCTGTAATTTATGAGATGTTTTGTATAGATGCCTTTTCGAACAAGGCTTGTCGAATAAGAAAACAAAAGCAAACAGGCAGGTTATAACAGGTTAGGTCCTTCACACCGAGTCATTTTTTTTACATGGTTAGCCTTCAGAAACTCTCACAACACTCACACAGCTCCAGCCGCAAGCTTAGTTATGATGAAACCCGCCTCCTCTCTGCAGGTTGAGCTTGCTAATTGGAACCAGGTTCTGAAGTGATGCATGTGGGAAACTGGCAACACACGCTGCCCATGCAGATGAACAGAGACACGTCTCTCATTTGTGCTTTTGCGAAAAGCATATTTGTTCACAGCTTCCTTTGAGGGTTTAGCACAACCACTTTTTGGCGAGATGCGTCGAAACGAAACAAAGGGCCTCATCTGTATCACCATCTAAGCCAGTGTGTTCCAGCTATGACGGAATTTGGCACCTTGTTGTGTTTACTAGAGAACACAACAGGAAAAGATCTCAAATCTAAGTTCTAGTAAAAAAGAATCGGAAATCCATCATCAAGGGGATGTACATATTTTTCCTTTTTTACTTTATTAACCTAAGGATAGATTAACACTGAGACAGAACAGTGGTCAAGGTTTAAAAGTCTGCATGGCACATTAACAAGATCAAACTTTCCTATGAGTAATTAGGGTCTTCTATATGCTGTATTTTCTCAGTCTAGACAGCCTCAGAAATTATGCACCTACAGGATTTAAAAGTGCATAAAATGTCTGGACTACCCAGAGAGAGAAAGGGGGAGAGAGAGAGCGTGAGAGCTTATGAGAGTAATGGTTGTTGAGACTCGGCAGCACAAATGGTCCTCAAACACCATGTGCTGAGACAGAGGACAGATTTATTTGTGCATGGGGAAAGGGATGTGTGTGTGTCTCAAAGTCTTCATTGTTCGCAAAACACACAGAGTGATTTTGAATAGCTTCTGAGTTGAGTCGTCATATCGTACACAGAAGTCATGAGAGGAAACTGAATATGCAACGTCAAAGGGAACACACACAGGCATGTAAACCTCAAACTTGCCTGCCCATGTAAAATATACACTGCCGTGGCTGCTCTCACACACTTATCTTTAGCATTAAGTCTTCCTGTAGTCTCGTGAAAGCAAAGTACACCAATGGCTAAATAATTATTCCCCAAAGGACAACAAGAATGTGAGGAGAAATGAACAAACCCTGAACCCTCTCTAGCCTGAAAATATTCCTCATCTACAAGCAATCCTCCCTTTCACACCATATTATTAACATTTCATATATCTCGACTACACTCGTTTAGACATAGTTTGACCGTTGGTGGACTTCTATCAACAGAAAATTTATATCAAAGTTCTGGGTGAGTGCAAATGTCTAGGATGAGTACATTTGGAACTCTCTGACTAGGCTTGTCATATTTACGCTGTTCATGTGGGACTTGATTCCTTGCACATGCTATCAACTGTGGGAGTCCTAAATTCATTTAATATCTTTTTGTGATTAATGAAGCCTGACTGTTGATGTTGGCCAAAAAACATACAACATTATTTTGAATAAAAGCAGAATAAGTCTTTAAATAATTCCTCAAGCGAAAAATAAACATGCTTGAAACTGATTAAAAAAAAAACCTTCTGGTCTACTATTTGTCAAGAATTAGTTGCACAAGCACAACCTACGATTTTTTCAAAGGGCCACACAGCAAGGTGCGAGTGTTAGTTCTTGTATCCAGAGACACATTCTGAAGACCCCTTATGGACACAGCAGAAATTAAATTTCAAGAACAATAGGACAAATACACTAATCGGATATAACATTAAATCCACCTGCCCAGTGTTGTGCATATATTGGTCTGCGTATTGTCACCAAACCAACTCTGTCCTGGTGGAGCATGGACTAGACAAGACTTAAAGAGCATGCTCTGGTATCAAGCAGCAGATCCTTTCATTTCTGTTAATTGCAAGGGATGATCTTGATGGTTAGGAATTGGGTCCTGGGTCCGATTCCTGCATCGGGTCTGTGTGCATGGAGTTTGCATGTTTTCCCCATGCTTTGTGGGTTTTCTGGTTTCATCCCACAGTCCAAAGACATGCAGATTAAGCTAATTTGTGTTTCATGGCCAAAGGGTGGACCTATTTAATATATGGCCGGTTGATGATTACAGCTGATTGGTATACTGTATATACGCACATGTTTATGGGTGACACAGTGCCATAGTGGTTAGCCCTGTGGCCTTGCACCCCCAGACCTCAGATGTGTATGTGGAGTTTACGTGTTTCTTCTCGTGCTTCGTGGATTTGGTTAATTGATATTCACAAATTGCCTGTTGTGTTTGTGCACTGGATTGGATTTATATGCGTTTCCACACTGGTACTGTATTATAAGTAAATAATAACCATTATATCTTGAAATTAATGAATCTCCACCCACAGCCCATACTGTAGTTTTAGAACCATTCCTCTAGAATTTGTAGTGCATACTGTAACGTACCACTCCAACAACAACTTAACTCATATAAACTCTCTACCAGAAGATGGAGCATAGATTGTGCGCTTTTAAGTGTTTAAAATAATTTGTAATAAATAAAGTAATTTGTAGACTATTGACTGCTCTACACAGTCAGACTCATTTACTAAAACCTGGAAATAATCTATGACTCTAAAGCCTCTAAATTGAAGCTTGAGGGCAAACGGTGAGTTTTGAGGCTTTGTCTAAAAACTGCATTCCCATTTTCTTGGATTCCCCTTCTCTTTCTCTCCATTTCATTGTCCTTCTCTTTCCACCAGCCCACAATTTCCTCCACCGACTGTCTAAGCCGAAGTGAAATGCCTCCACCTTAAACTAAACAAAGCTCAAAGCTCTGCCTATGAGACAGAAATCATGGTGAACGACAAAAATTGAAATAACCAACAAGGAACCGAAAGACCTTCATGTGGATTCTGGCATGCTAAAAGTTTCAGGTGTTAGAGGATTTCGCATAAAGAGCTACAATAATACTGGTAAGACAGAAGGGAGTTTACACTCAGTCAGGATATGGAAACCACACTGCAGACCAATTATCTGATGTGGCAACAGCAAATACAGGAAGACTTTATACATTTAAAAGCCACTAATTAAGAAGAACTAGAACCCAAATACAAATGAAATTGCTTCATGGCCATGAACAGTGCCAGCTGAATACAATATTTAACATGACTGCTAAAAAAAAATCCTACTACAACTGAGTCTCATCATAGGCACAAAACTATAACATGCACAGTTGAAGACAAATGCAAAACACCATTTCAAATGGTTATTTTTAACTCACATGATTCAAGTCAGTAATCATGTTGTGTCTCTTCCAAATAGCATACAACAAAAACAGAAAAGACTTATTTGCTATTACATTTACAGCATTTGGTGGACACCCTTATCCTAAACCTTTGTCCCTTATTGAGTGGTGGATGGCCCAACAGTGGTAGATTGGTGGTGTCAGGGATTGAACGTGGGAGCATCCGGTCAGCAGGCCAATGCCTTAACCACAGAGCTCTCCCTGCTTCCTATTAGCTGGATCTTCAAACCAAACCAAACTTTCTCTTCTCTCATGTTATTTCATATAATCTGTTAACATGACAATGTTTACTTTGTTTATTCATTTGTGTTTTCCCCAAAACCATTCCCCCCCCCCAGAACCTTTTGTTCTCTGTTATTTAGCGCGTAATTAATAAAAAAAGAAATTTGCTATCAGTACAACAAGGCAAAAGTCATTCAGCAAGTACTGGTTGTGTTTAATACCTTTATATATGACTATATGACAAATGACCTCACTATGCCTAGTGGAGAAAAGTGCACATTTTTACATACATACATAAATAAATTACTGATTGTTGTTCTGGTGTAACAGAACAACAATCAGTAATCTTGAGTGGTGTAACAGAAATGTGTTCAACGTACCTCTGGTAGATTCTAAGTTTGAATACCAATAAGGCCACAGCCGGGTCAAAAGAACCAGAAGTGACTCTGAATGAAATTGATGGCACACTCTGAAAGTTACACTGCCTAATCATGAATCTGTAAATACATGCATATAGAAGATAGCACTTTTCTCCGTGTGTGTTACACTGCTCTGTGACAAAACATCAGCAGAATTTCATATTTCACAAAGTTTTGGTTGGTTGGCATCATGCGTCCCAGAACAAGAACATGTTAGTCTTCACCCTAATTGCTTTTTAGCGGTTGCATGATAGAGGAGAGCTGGCTGGTTGTGGGAACCAACTAAATTAAGAAGAAAGTTGGGAAAAAATAGAAACTTTTTTTAGTGTGACTAATTGTTCAGAATGTACTCCACATTGCAGTTATATAACTTGTAATCTCTTCCCAGAATCACGATTTGGTCTGCTACTCTGGAACTCAAGAACACATACTGTACACTCATCAGCCATAACATTACAACCCAAAACATTAAATCCAGTATTGTGTAGGTTCCCCTTGTGCCACAGGGGCAGCTCTGGGCCCTTGGGACATGGATCAAAGACCTCTATGGTGTGCTGTGCTGTCTGGAACCAGCACCGGATCCTTTGGGTGATGTGGGTTGTGGGGTAGGGACTCCATGTATCAGACTTGTTTGTCCAGTGCATCGGGGTAATATGGAGTAAGATCAACAACCTTGAACTATTATCCTGCTACGCCCCATACACGACAGGCTGTGTGGACTGAGTGTTCTGGTGCATTCCAATCATGGCCAGTTGACCAAGCATCATTGACTTTTCTGGTGGGATTGAACAAGATGAGCACTTGAGTGTCCATGATCCTCTAACCGGATTGCTGGTGTATAGTTGGTGATCAATGTTATTCTGATTGGTGTACATCCAGGGTTGAGTTTTGTGCAGAGTGAGCAAACACGTTTCACAGTAGATAAAAGATAATATTCCGAATAATTTCATGGGGGGATGAAAAAAAAAGAATAATTATTCATTGAAACAATTTATTATCATTACTTGAGGTGACCTATCCTACTAAATAAATTCCTGGAAATATGCACTCAGAATCTGAGTGGTACTATATCCTGTTCCAGCATGATCATGCAGAAATGAAATACTGCCACTATTTTACTTCATATGCTTCTTTTAATTATTGCAGATTGTAAAAATGATATGTGAAGTGACAAGTGAAGTGAGGTAAAATATAAGTGTGATTGTTCACATACCGGAAAAACAGATAACAGGCAGATAGGTAATCTTAACTGTGTGATTAACATTCTGTGACGTTTCATTTAAGGTTGAGGCACATCACTGATAAGCAGCCTGGGTGTATCTATGTAAATGAAATGACATGATAGAAAGTAAAGATATGCTTCATGCCCTGTAAATTTAATACCATCAGTTTACATTAATCTAAATAACATCTAAATAGGCAAAACACGGAAATTCGCAAACAGTTTTACATGTGCACTACACAGGATCTGAACAAACGCAAAAAAAACAAAACAAAAGGAATGGCAAAAAGTGTATAGAATTACAATAGTCAACTAATTACACTAATAAATTATCCCCATGTACACAAAGTCTAAGATTCATTTATGACTCATACATTACCATGGATATCCACCTGACACAAATATTTACAATCAGCTGTGTGAATCTACTTCAGTCCTGGAGGTCCGGTTTTCAACATGGTTTTGGTGATTCTTCTGCCAAAAACATTCGGTAAAAGGCAAAAGAGATTCAGCAAGTAGATTCTGATGTCTATAGATTCCACAGTGCTATAAGCACTTCATATAATATGGCTGTGGTTGACACCATCATATATGACTAATGACTTTGTTATTTCTCAAGGAGAAACGTGCACATTCATAGATAAAGAAACAACTGATTATTGTTCTGGGTTCCTGAGTGATGCAACAGAAATGCGTTCACCCCACCCTGTCTGGTAGACATCGAGTGTGAATATCAATAATGTCACAGTCAGTCGAATCAAAAGAACAAACACACACCCATGCTCTCTGGGTGAAAGTGAAAGCACACTCTGAAAGTTACACTGGCTAACCATGAATCTATGAATTCATGCATATGGAAGAGTGCACACAGCACTTTTCTCTGAGTGTGTTACACTTTAAATGTTGCATATCTTTAATGCAACATCAACAGCATTTTAAATTTCATGAAGCTTCGGTTGGTTGGCATTAGGCGTTCTAAAAAAAAAGCTTAGGTTAGTCTTTACCCTCTTGGCTTGGTAGCTGCTGCATGATAGAGCAGCACTGGCTGTTGATTTTTGGTAACCAACTAAATTATGAAAGTTGGGAAAAAATAAGCTTTTTTAGTGTGCCTAATTGTTCAGAATGTTGTTGTATAACCTGCAAGTTTTATCTCAGAATTAGGACATGGACTGCTACTCTGGCTGTTTGGTGTCCAAAAACACACACACACACATTGAATTGCAAACTGTGCTGGACACTGGCCCTCCTGGAGAGGATTTGAAGATCCAAATACCAGTACTAACCTGTCTACAGGGCAAATACATTTTCCTTTAGTCCTCTTTCCCAGCAATTTTATATTATGTCTTTGTTAGTCAGCATTTCTACAGTGGCTCCAGACACCTCACCACACACACAGATACTGCAGTCCTGCTACAAGTATGATGGTGTCCCACTACATTTGTTCAGCACAGTCACATAATCAACTAAGCTGCTAAGTCAATTAGTGCCTTTCCAAACTCCTGTGAATTAGCAGGAGCTAAAGCTTAGTACAGTTTACCCGCTCCAACTCTGAGAAGCTATGTATTGTTTAGCTATGCAGTGTCTACCCCAGACCATGGATCAATCTACATTCAAGACTTCAGGTGGGAAGGCCTGGGGCACAGTTGGCATTCCAATTCATTCCAAATATGTTCAGTGGGGTTGAGGTCAGGGCTCCGTTTAGGCCACTCGAGTCCTCCCATGCCAGCAATTGCAAACCATGTCTTTATGATCCCTGCATTTTGTAAAGGAGCACTGTCATGTTTGGGATAGGCCTCTTCTAGTGAAAGATAATTATAACGTTACAGCATGTTAAGACATTCTATACAATTGTGTGTTACCAACTTTTTGGCAACAATTTGAGAAAGGGCCACATATGGGTGTAATGGTCAGGAATCCACAAACCTTCAGCCATTCAAAGTACTTTCTTAGCCAACAATACATAACATTAGGCCGTCCTCTGAACCTACTGTATAAAGATGTTATATTTTAGGGACCTAAACTGTATCTACGCTGATTGATGTCTTCTTAATGTTTTTCTTACTACCACAGAAATGTTAACAACACACAAGAATAAAACAGGACCGAAAAACTGCATTGTTAAATGGCCCCTACATATCTTAAATTGCAAACTAATCTTTAAACATTCAGGACCTACTTGTTTTCAGTACTACTTTGTGCACCAAAAAGAAAATGACCATCCACCTAAGATATGGAGATGCACCTTATTAGCTGGTTTAAAAGATTAGAAATTATTTGAATTGGCTCTTATCTTTCTTTTATAAAGAACAGAGATATTTGACGGCATGGTGGTGTAGTGATTAGCACTGTCGCCTTGCATCTCCAGGGTCTGGGTTCGATTGCCGGCCAGGTTCGATTCCCATCTCTGTGTGCATGGAGTTTGCATGTTCTCCCCATGCTTGGTGGGTTTCCTCGGGGTATCTCATCTCTTACCAGACTCTTCTCTCCAAATTCTCATGTGACGTGACTTCTGCCAAAACTACCTTCTTCAGAGAAAAGCTGGAAGCCTCTGCACATGATCCTGACAAACTCCACAACATCTTCTCACTACTCAACCCACCGACTCCTCTTGCCCCTTCCTCTCTGACTGCTGACGATTTTGCCACATTCTACGATGGGAAAATTGCAGCAATCCGCCAGTCCTTCG
>JAQMYK010000008.1:13470738-13480941 GCA_030014345.1 Clarias buthupogon
AGGCTCCAGGCCCCCCGCGACCCTGAGTACAGGATAAAGCGGTATAGAAGATGAATGAATGAATGAATGAATGAATGAATGTTTTTCAGTATTCTTCATCAGAATAATCTTTTTTGTTGGTATAAGTGTCTCTTACAGCAAACATGTACAGTAGAAGGAGCAGCAAAAAAAAAAGTACGTACACACATACGTACTCTTTTTTTGCTCCTCCTTCTACATTCTTTAAAAATGTATCCCGTTTTGCTTACAGATAGTAGAGGGGTGTCTGATGCTTGAAAATCGATGGATAATTTGTCGGCAACTTTTGAAAGAGACATCTGTCTGTGGGAACTGTACACACAGTCATTCATGAATACCACTTGTATATTACAGAAACTTAAATGGGACTTATTGCCACATTCCCTGTACAGTTCTGACCGCGCTCCACGCCATTTCCACATGTTTGGGCCAGTAAAGGTGTTCCCGGGAGGCCAGCTTTTTTGACATGAAGCAGGTAGTCCAATCATGGCTCTGGGAACACTGAGAAAGCTTTCAAACTTGACTGGTATCCAAGCACTAGTGAAATAAGTGCAGCAAGGGATTATATAGAGAAACAAAGGAAGCTTTTACTCTCATTACTGTGTTCTGTTTTTCTGCACAATCAGTTTCACTTTAACAAAGTTTCACTTTAACTTGAATACCTCTCGTAGATTATTCACTCACTCATCATCTATACCCCTTTATCCTGTATTCTGGGTTGTGGGAGGCCTAGATTCTATCCCAGGAGACTTAGGGCACAAGGCGGGGCACACCCTGGACAGTGTGTGTGTTGCCTGTCACAAGGCAACACACACACTACAGGCAATTTGGGAACGCCAATTAGCCTAATCTGCAAGTCTTTGGACTGTGGGAGGAAACCCACCAAGCACGGAGAGAACATGCAAACTCCATGCACACTGAGACAGGAATCAAGCCTGGTCGGGAATCGAACCCGCACCCTGGAGGTGCAAGGCGACAATGCTAACCACTACGCCACTGTGCCATCTAGTAGATTATTATTAATAGATATAAATAAATGATGAACACATCTGATATATTATATATTCGATAAATAAGCAGTATAAAGATTGTTCACCTAAAGACCATCAGCATGGTCAACAGAGTAGATGTCTATAAAAGTTCACAAACATATGGAGGAGTTTTCCTATGTGTGGATTTCCAGTTCTCTAAACTTCTCAGCCCTTGGAAATGTAAACGTTTCCATTCTTGATTTACAAGCCTGGCAGCAAGCCAAGGTACATACAGTATAAAGCATACTGATCGGTTCAGAGTCCAAGTTCATGGCTTTGCAACAATGTTTGGAGTTGATATAGTGCTAAGGTTTTTCTATGAAGTGAAATGATTACAAAAGAAGAATGCTAGGTATGTGGGAGCACATGTCCTGCTTTACACGTAGAGGTTTCATGTCTCATAATATGTCTGAGTTGTGGAGATCTTTTCTCCTTTGACCAGTGTGGGATGAATGTTGGATCAGCATGTTATGTCTGTCGGATTTGTCACACTTTTGTTTTGTGTCTCCAAATGGTTCAGTGTTTTACGAATTAACTACTACACATAGCTAGCTGGGGCATTGGTGGCTCGGTTGTAGGTTTCTCACTAGAAGTTTGATTCCCACCCAATGCCCAAACCCCAGCCACTGGATGCAGTGCAAATCCCAATCCCAGATAAAATGGAAGGGTTGCATCAGGAAGGACATCTGGTATAAAATCTGTGTCAAGTTGCTGTACGGATTCGATGGTTTGCTGTGGTGACCCCTTGGTGAGGGACTAGGCGAAAGACCAACAACAACAACAAGTCAATCCAGACCTGTATGTCTATTTTCTTATCTTTTCCTCCGCAACTATTCCCTTTCATTCCTGGAAACAGCTGTGATTCACTGCTCTGATAGATCACCAGTGTTAACATCACCTCATGTTTAAATTCAGTACCAAGTTTAACACATCAAAGAACTCAAAGATAACTTATGTATTGCATTTGAAAAAAGAAACAAATCAGGGCTGAAATACATCATTCAGGCTATCGTCCACTTGGCACTAATAGAAATACAGACATTTTATCTGTCATTGGAACTCTGTTGCTTAGTGGTTGATTATGGCTATGTTTAAAGTCATGTACTGTACCAGAATGGGGAATGAACCCTGAGCGATGTTCAAAATCATGAAATGTTATATATCTATTATTTTGTTGAATAATGAAAATTTAGATTATTTGAATGTCAAATATATTTAGCCAAAATCTCCTTTGAGGGAGATAGTAACTTTTTTTTTTTGTTAATTATTAACTTTGACTTTCTGGAACAGAAGCCTCTCTTTATAGTTAGGAATAACAAACTGTACTAGACCAAGGATCACGTAAATCAATTTTGCAAATAGATGCATCTGTTTGCATAGGCAGCTTAATTAAACTAATGAGTACACTATGTACCATATGAAGAGAAAAGCAGCTGCCTGAAGCAGGTACAGCAAACTCCAATTCTGTCATTACTGTTACTCTTTGTATGTATTTACCACTGCTTCCAGCAATATAAAATGTGTTACAAAAAGGTGAGTCAGAGATAACTGGCCCATAGGAGGTGGAGCCGCCTGTCCAATCAAAGTGGAGAAAAGAGGGGTGAGGGATGGGATATCCTGGTTGAGGGATATCTTGCTGTGTCACTGACTGACCTACTGGGCCTGTTTGTAAATGTAAAATATATGCAATAAGACAATAAAGATAATGCAAGTGTAGTGTAGGAATTGACAGAGGCCAATAGAAGTTAATTAATGGCTTGCTGTGATTTGTTGTCTGATAAGTAAAGATGCCATAATTTTATTTGAAAGCACTAGTTTTAAACAATAAAACTAATGCAGGCCTGGCAAATTTGTTTCAGCAACTGCTCAAGAGGGATTAGCATAACAGACCCATGATCTCTGTGATAAGACCAACTATTCCTGTCCTTAATCTGAAGCTCATACGACGCCACACCCTGGTCTGGCAAAGAGTAGTTTCCATACCAGACTGTAGCAGAGCTGGTTGTCCAGGAAAGATCCTCGGAGATGTCTCCTTAGCCCCTGCTCCAAAATCAAAATCTACAATCAGAATGATGAATTGCAAAGAGATTTTTATATCTCAAAATATTCAGCAGTGACATTGCATGAAATTTATTCAGAAAAGAGGCTAATAACCTCCGGAGTGACGTCACATTGAGTGACATCATAGTGTGATGCTTTTTTCCAGTATCCGGGGATTTTTGGAGGTCTTAACATGCTCAAAAATCACACAGCTTGTGTAATGCACAGGGCACAGGTGCTTAGTCCTGATCATCATTGCTTTGCAAAAATATTTTTATTTTGAACCCCAAAAATACACGTTTTAATGGGAAAAACGCATAAAGAAAAGCATAATCTTTAATAGTAAACCAGTGTTTTTATAAACAATTCCTTAACATCATAAAATGAGATAATACTGTGATATTACATACATACTGTATATAATAAAGGACACATATAAGAATGAACTGACTAATTTTCTAACACTAACACAACCATATTAATATTTACCCGGTCTATGTTAATTGCAGTTACAGTACATCAATTAAAGCAATGACATAATTACTCTTACTTTAATAAAAGCAAATTTGAAAAGCCAATCTCTCAGGCAGCAAAAGAAACAACATTTGATTATACAAATGGCAACCTAAAGGTGAGTTCTGTATTATGTATTTCATGTTAATGGTGTCTCCTGGAATTTTGATTGAATATTGTGAAAACGCTAAATACTGTTATTACAAGTTTTACAAGGCACAAGTTTAAGTTGTTGGAGGTTTTTAATTACAATTTAACATTTAAATTCCAATACTTAAGTACTTGTATTTAAGGGTCAGCTAAGGTAAATGAGTGAAAAAACTGATGTTTGGACTGTTCATTGACCTTTCATGTTATGTTTTTTCAGTGTTATTTGCCTGTTTGCTGAATAAATGTGAATTATATACATGGCCACATACTCACGAGATCTGATTCAAATGAAACATGTCTTGCAGGTAACAAAACAGAATAGCATCAACCACGTTTTGTTTTTTGACATATCTAAACCCAACGACCTCTCTTTCAGGAACAAATAACAAAACTCAACTCAAAAATGACTGAGATAACATTATACTAGAAGAGTGAATGGAAAGATTTGAAGAACTCATGTATGGCAAAGCTCTTATGTCTTTAAAATAAAAATAAAAAAATATGTATATAATGTTTAATTGTTCAAATCTCTATCAGCTTTTTTGCTGTTAACAAATGTCTTAGGCCTCACTATTTTAGATTTATGTGGAAACAAGCACAATAGCACCATCAAGGGTCTTAATAAAATTACACAGAATGGTATGAAGACATGAGGCTGATGTATTTGGTGGAGAAACTAAAAGTAGACAAATTAATATTGTCTAATTAAAATGCTATTAGTGAGGTCATGTGATTTAATGCATTGCTCAGCCCTAAGTACTGTAGCTTCTTTTTCAAGCTACTAATTTATGTTAGAATTTAGTCCTCAATTCTAATATTATGACTACTTATGACTAACAGAGGCTACGCTGCAAGTTTACTTTTAAATGTTAACAGTTTAATGTATATGTGTGGTCTCATGGAAAATAAATGCTACTGTGGCAAAATTTTGGGCAGACAGATGACAAATCTGAATTTTGTTTATATACAGTGGAACCTTGGATTGCGAGTAACTTGGTCTGTGAGCATTTTGCAAGACAAGCAAAATTTGAAAATAAATTTTTACTTTCTCAGTGGTAATGCGTCACTCGTATAGTCAACATCCATGCACTCTTGTACTGTTTACTATAAAATTGTGACCACGTGTGTGTGCACGTGTAAAGCAAAAGCAAGTATCATTAGAGAGGTTCCTTGTTAAAGATTCAGTCTCTCTCTGTCAGACAGCACTGATTCTGTTAGTGTGTGTGCGCGTGAATGTCATAAGAGAGGTTCCTCGTTAAAAAAGTTTCCCGACAGAACAGAGTTTCTATTAGTGTGTATGTGAAAGTCGTCCTATACAGTATCTATACTGTGTCTATATCTAGGTAAATGAGCTCCTGCAGAGCCACGCCCACCAGAGAACAGCACAGCTGAGCAATAAGTCAACGGATGGTGTTTTCTTATATGAGCTCTAAGTAAGGAAAAGTGTAATTGGTTTGTTTAAGCCCTGGCCCAAACAAAAAAAAAGATAAAAAGTAAGAAATAAACTGGGCACACAGGACAAGTACTCACTGGACTGATGTTCAGCTGCCCTTTTATTAGCAGCTTATGACAGCAGGATAGTGGCTGATATTTCGCTGCCAACTACGGTGAGTTAGGGTGGCCTGCCCCTCCGCTGTGGGCACCAGAGCTAGCCATGGTGCTGAACACACACTTTGGTTTTGGTTTCCTGGTCGAGTGAGGAGCGTGCAAATGGTAAGAGGGCTGAGCTGTAGACATTCCATAATACTACAATGCAATCTGGATGCAATTCACTTTCTAATTTATTTATATTTATATTATTTAGATTTATTTCTAAATTAAGCAAACCTCATTGTGCTACTTTTGCCTAGCTTTAACAGTTTACATTCGGAAAAATCAATGCAATAAATCAACACTTACATATGGTTTTAGCAGGCAATGCATTGAACTTACACAGGGCAAATGCACTATTTGTGCATATATTAGGACAAAGCTGCTATGATTATTTACCCTCGTTATTGCAAATAAATAAATTTCACAGCAAATAAAAAAAATCCTTTTACTTCCTTGTTTATTTCCTTTGCTTACCAAAATTAATAAGCCCAAGATATATTTAAAACATCTTTAAAAAATACAAATCACATTTCTTACCTTCATAAGAAACAAAAAATACTGTAAGATTTTTCTGTGTACAACAACATCTGCTGAAAATCAAGCATCATACGTTATGGTACGACAGACTCTTTAAGATTTAGGAAGAGGGGATGATGCAGACGAGCGCATTAGAAATGTGAATTTCACAATAAATAAAGAAGTTTGTTTATGTACATAAAATGTCTTAACTAGGGTTAACAAAAAATTGTATTTACATATGCAATTACATTTACACAAATATATTTACACTTCCTCATGGATAAATGGCATGTGGCATACATACACTGGTCTCACATTTCAATCTTAGGGATCACCGAACAAAACAATACAAATAAATATGCCTGCAGAGGCAAACAAACAGAACAAACTACAAAATGGCTGAAACACAATTATAGAAATTATCTATACACATCCAGCACATGGGTATGTATGGCCACTGTTTTAGTAGCATTGTTATATTTTACGTCAACCAGATTCCTTTAGTTTTTATTAAGCCAGGAGTTGAGGCTGCGTTACTGATTTGTATTGAATGGGGTTTCTATAAAAAATATAGAAATGAAAAAAAAAAATAAAAAATACAGAGCCTCATCGATAGTACATAGTTTTCATAGACTTTGGTTTATCAATCCACTGTTGCTGTACAATTGTTGTAAAAAGTTAAAAAAGCACCATTTTGAGGTTCTGATGTACTGACAAAAGCCCATTTTGTCATAAATATGTGCATGACCTGAGGTTTTTAGTACATTGGTACACTATATGGCCAAAAGATTGTAGACACAAGACAATCACATCCGTGTGACTGCTTCCACAAATTTATTCGTATTAACAGTTTCCCTTCTGTGCAACTAAGAGGTCTGAACCTGCCCCATCATGATAATATCCCTGTGCACAATGTGAAGTCTATCAAGAAATAAATTTTCCCGGAGTGGGAGAACTGCAAAGTGTCCTGCGAAGAACCCTGACCTCAAGCCCAATGAGCACCTTTTGGATAAACTGGAACACGGATAGTGCACCAGGACTCCTCACTCAACATCAGCATCACAAACGTTCTCGGCTGAATAAGCAAATCCCTAAATGCAGACTCCAAAATCTGATAAGTCTTTCCAGAAGAGTAGACATTATTATAACAGCAAATGAGGAGTAAATCTGCAATACACATAAAGGAGCATATGGCCATACAGTGTATACCATATACAGTAGTGGTGTGTGAACTAGTATTTACAATCCATTGAAAAAATACTTCATAAACTTCACATACACATTATTCACAATAATCTTCAGTGAGAATATTCCATTTAACAATACTGCAGTTTTGTCTTACATACACACAATTCCACATACACAATTAATCACTTTCTCCCTTACTCAGTGATTTTTGAGGTTGCTTTGTTTCCCTGTGTTTCCTAGAATGATGAGCATGGACAAGCCCGCCCCAGGAATTGCCTCTAAAAATTTTATTAGTGTCCTTGAACACATTGATCTCCAAATGTCCATTCACTGAGCCTGTTGCAGCTTATTAAAGGAGCAGGTTGTGTAGTCAGTCTTAGCATAGATGTTAAAGCTCATAATTCATCATCAAGACTCACAACTTGCCTCTGGAAAAAAAATAAATAGTAGACTTTCATGAAGAATGCTACTAAAATATACAGATCCTAATGTTATAATGATTTATCACAATACAAAGAGTTTGGGTCATACCGGTGGGTAGGAGTAGCCTTCAGAACTGTAGTTCTTGCAGATGTGAACTTTATCCTCTGTGGTTTTCTGGTAGACAGGATTTTCAAAATGAATGGTGTTGGTGTTTTTCAGCTTCCAGCTTCTCCACAGCAACAGGCCACCCAATCCCAGAAGACATAACACCACTTAAAAAGAAGAACAAGTATTACAAATAGTAAAAATACTTGCAATTCAGTCTCTTCATAATCTCTAATATATAAAAATTGATATAATTATACTCACCTAAGGGCAATGTGATGTAAAGAGCCAGCAATGTTGATTCTTTTCTCACTGCAGCAACAATACTATGACTGTCTATAAAAGTCACAAAATGTAACATGAAAGAAATTGAGCTACAAAATGACAAAAATGCAGAATTCATATGCTCAATTCCTAAAATTTCTCTGTCCCATCTTACTAAATAATAAGATAACCCACAGAGTCGAGCAATGGGGGAGGATAATCGACCTGCAGGATGGCTTACAGTTATGACCTTAGAACAAGTAGATTCGACTATGATACGCCCTGACATCATGGCTGACATCATCTGCAAGTATAGGAAAATCTGAAAAAAAATGCCAAAGGCCACAAAGATTTCACCATCATTTGGTGTTAACACTTTGGGAGGAAACAGATAGGACCTGACCAACCTTGCAGTCCAACAAGAACTACAGGATAAATGAATTACTGTAGGGTAAGAACGGCAGAGTTCCTGGAGACTCACGTTTAATGATCACACAAGTGTCATCTCAAAAATCATCATGATTGTAAAACACAATTGATGAGATCTGGCAATCCTTTGTCTTGACCTCACCAATGCTTTTGGAACTGTCCCCCATAAGCTAGTAGAGCTCATTTTGCAAGCATGTCATGTCCCAGGTAATGTCCTTCACCTTCTGTAAGAGTACTTCAATGTTCAACTTGACTTTCATGTGGAGATTTCATCACTAACTAGCATCAGTTGGAAAAAGACAGTAGGTGTATAATGACTTTTGTCCTGTTCTTAGCCACAATGACCTCTTGGTTGAAGCAATGGAAAAGCCAAGATGAGGTGATTCATCCAGCAGGGTCCAATTAGGGTATTCACAAACAACTTGACAATATTAACAATGTCAGTCCCTGAAGGTAGATGGATTAAGACCTATGCAAGATCAGTGCAAGTGCCAGAATGCTTATCCCTCCTGTCAGTGTAAGAACCAAACAAATGGTGCTCCTCAAGTTGACTGTGCAGAGGGAGGTCCATGAAAGAAATCTCTGTAACCACAACATACTCATCATTGAAAGCCAGCTGGTAGGCTGGTAGGCATGGAAACGTCTAGTGAAAGTTGGATGCAGAGGATTTCATGGGAGGTCATTTTAAAGTGCTTTGTCCATCGTTGGGATCTGAGGTGCTACTCGAAGGAAGTTTGTGGCTCATATCGCAAATCAAACAAGTCAGAATTGAGGTGGCTGCGGCTCAACCGCAGTGAACGCAGTAAATGTGGGGTCCAAGTTTTAGTCCAACATAATACAGTGTGTTACTTGTATATTATCCCCTTAAGTGTACATAATCCCTTGCCCTCTAGATGTACCCCAAGGCTCAGTTCTTAGTCCCATCTTTTTCCCATATACATGCTACTTGTTGGAAAAATATCCATAGTTTAATATATACATATATATATATACATTTATATATATATACAGCTTTCACTACTATGTCCCTGACATTCAGTTATATTTAAATTCAAATCAACCATAGTTTCTATCAATGACTCTCTCATAATTCAAACAGCAGAGGTACTGAGAATGCTTTTGTCAAATAATTGATATTAACATTATAATCACATAATCTCTTTTGTGTTTTGTCTGTCATTCTTCAAAAAAGTGAAAAAGTGATTTAAAGGAATCGACCCTTACTTGTCTGTGTGGTCACTTCATAATGTGTGTTGACTGTGGGGGGGTTTGCTCTGGAAGCTTCTGTAGGATGTGTCTTCACCACAGAAGTGATGGTTGGAGCTGAGGTTTTAGTGGAGTTTTTTGGTGTATTATGTGGGGTTATATCAGGGTGGTCTGTGGTAGGTACTTTGGGCTGAGCTGTTGATGCTGATGTTGGAACAGCTGTCCAAAAAAAAAAAAAAACTGTGTCATGAAATGTACTAGAATGAAAACAGCATTCAGTGTAATTTAATAATCGCTCCATTTATATATTTTCAATCTTAAATAATCCATTAAGACTGGTAAAATTGATCTTACCAGGAATACATTTCCTCATATCTTTGTCCAGCATCATGTTGTCAGGACAAACACATGTATACTTTGGCGAGGAGACGCTGACCTGTGGTGCAGCCAAGCACAGGAACTCACATCCACCATTGTTAAACTTACACCAATTCACAGCTGAAAAAAAACAACAACATTATTTAATACAAATGCTGAGCAAAATCACAAAAAAGGTGGAGTAATTTCTACTAGGTTTGTATGGTACTGTAACCCTGCACTGTACACTTTGATGTACAGGTGTAGAGATTCTTTAAAAAAAAAAATTTTTTTATAGAACTTTATTAATCCCAGAGGGAAATTGCTAAATTTTCGCATATCCCAATTAGGAAACTGGGGTCAGAGC
>JAQMYK010000008.1:13496398-13515291 GCA_030014345.1 Clarias buthupogon
ATTTGGATTTTTACAACATTATTGTTGAAATACACAGTCCTGAAAAAGGGGCGTTTCTTTTTTTGCTGAGTATATATGCTTGCTAAAAGATCGAGACCAAACAGGTTCTTATGCATTAATCTCACCTTAAGCCACTGCTTCTCAGTAAGCGAGTCACTGTAGTCCACCTCCTTCCTCTGCCGTGATCCACGGCCGAACATCTTCTCCTCCTCTTCCTCACAGGTGAGTCTTTCTACCTCTGCATCATCCTTCATAATCCAGGTGGGGAGCTCATCTTCCTCCATCAGACGAGGCCTGCGCTTGGGGTTCCGTGCTTCTTCTCGGCGCCGGTCTAGATCCATGCGCTGAAGAGAAGCAGGTCATAGACGGAGAGGAACAATAAAACATAACATGGCTGAAACAGCAGGATTAAAGACAACAGCATATAGAGAGAACACACGTAGGGAAGTTTTAGTCAGGCTAACAACTAGTTGGACTAACACAACTTCATTTAAACTTAGAGTGCCTGAGCATCACGGTGTGAGGAAAAATTTATTGTATATAAATATATACTGTTTTATGAGAATGGTTGAAAAGGTTAAAAGTTTAACCAGCAAAGTTATGGTTATCTACTGGGATGTTTAAAAAATTTTTTTAATCATCCAACCAGAAAATTTAGATTACAGGAAAGATAATCAACTCTATTTGGGGGAGAAATAAATAAATAGATAAGTCGATAAGGATATAATCGTTAGGTGCAACATAAATGTATACAAATGCAAACACGCATTAATAAATAAAAAATAAAATACACGGGTGGAGTATGCATTCAGAGATCTCAATAGTAATTAGACACAATAATTACCATGAAGTGATCAAACTCCTCCTCGCTTCTGGCGATCATTTGATTGACAGTCTCATCATCAGGTACCTCATCTTCCTCCTGAAATAGGACAAGATTTCAAATCTGCAAATAACGATTTTTATTGATGCCACTAAAATCTCTGTTCTTTACATATGCAAAGTTTTTATTTTGCATAATAATTAGGTTACGTTCTAGAAAAGGGAGTCACAAGCATATAATTTTTGCTTCAAAAATAGACAATGAGTTTAGAGGCTCTACCTCATCCTGTTCTTCGTGCTCAAGGATCGCCTGCAGGAAGGCTCTGCGCTCATGACTGGAAGACTTCTGGTCGAACATACCAGCCTGGATCACCTTTTGGTCCACGTTTAATTTGTACTTGGCAGCAGACAGGATCTTCTCTTCTACGCTGTTCACAGTGCAGAGACGCAAAACACGCACCTCGTTCTGTTGCCCAATGCGATGAGCACGATCCTGAGCTTGTAGGTCCTGCGGGAAATGAGAGGGACAAAAACGAAAATTGAGGTTGAGTGGTGCTGTGAATTGTGGGAAGATGTACGCTGTGAAAACTGTGAATCTCTCTCCTGGCTGTCCTCATACCTGATGAGGATTCCAGTCACTATCAAAAATGATAACAGTGTCAGCAGATTGCAGGTTCAGTCCCAGACCACCAGCTCTGGTACTCAGCAGGAATATAAAGTATTGAAAGGAAGGGTCATTAAAGTTCTTCAGCAGCGTGCCACGGTCCTCAGCCTTAGTGGTTCCTATGTACATGGATTTAAACAATTATTAAACTAAAGTTAAACAGTTAAATTTTAAAGTTATTAAAATACATATCTACAACTTATTCAAATATATAGTCCAGAACTATGATATGAAAACAGAGCCAGATGAACTCACCATCCAGACGCAAGTACTTAAAATTTCGGTAGGCAAAATAATCCTCCATGATGGTCATGAGTGAAGTCATCTGACAGAAAAGTAGCACTTTGTGGTTGGTTGCACGCAGCTTGGGAAGAATGCGGTCCAGAAGCTCAAACTTTCCAGAGGCTCGATACAAGTCTGGCCTGGAGAGAAGGTGATGAAAAAAAACAAAGGAAGTCAAATAGAGTGATGGAAGGAAGAACATACATAAGAAGCATACATATTTATCTGCATGCTCATAAAAAGAACTTACCCTTGAACAATACCTCCGGTAAAGCCAAGGTGCTCAGAGAAGGATTCCTATAAAAATTTTAAAAGCATAGTAAACTTTCAATATAGCACTACATTATAGCTATTTAAAGGATTTAGTGTTGGACACTAAGAAATTACAAACTTATTAAAATATAGGAGGAGACCAGTCTGAGTTATCATTCACAATTTCCTTTATGCAAAAATGCAATTAATCTTCATAATATAGCAAAAAGGTTGGCTTATATAGTAAAATATATTAAAAACATTGGCTTGTGTCTTTGAGCGTACCTCAATATGCTGAAACATGTATGGGTGGTTACAGATCTTTCGCAGCTGCATGATTGTGTTCATCAGTGTCTTGGTTCCACCTTTACCCTGCAATACAGAACACACATTACTGATTCCCCCTCACATATACACTTCCTTTTTCAGTCTGTAGAACAACTGGCTGTTGGTTTTCATCATTACCTTCTTGTCTTTCTCAGAGCCATCAGTAAGCAGGACTCCTTTGGCTTGCATGTGTCTGTACAGTACTCTCTGAAGTGCTGACATGTCGCACTTGATCACATACTCAACCTACACCGAAATCAACATAATCAGCGGAGTTATTGACTGGATTCAAGTCTACACAGATTTTTCAAGCACTATATGTGACGTTCTCTAAATGCACAACAAACTGTGACTATTCAGTCATTAAAAAAAATGCAATACCAAAGTTAGAAGTTAGAGTGGTGACTAAAATTCAAAACAATAGATTACGGATTTAATTAAGACACGTAGTGCTGCTGCGTATACAAACAAATAAATAATACTGACTACAGGCCTTGGTGCTGAGTATAATGCAACATTGCAAGATTTTTTTTTTTTTTTACAAAACACGTCAAGATCAAAAAATGCGTGTAAGAACAAACAAACCTTCTCAGGCAGCTGGGCCTCTACTTCTTTCTTGAGCCTTCTGAGCAGGAAGGGGCGGAGCACTTTGTGCAGACGGCGAATGATCAGAATAGTCTCTTCCTCATTGAGATCAACCTGCAGAATGGGAATGATTGAGCAATAATAACTGATAAATAACCATCATTCTGCCTCTTTAAATTTGCACAACTATATATAAACTAACATCATAACCATGACACAGATGTGTGCTACAAAACATTACCTTTTCACCGGTCATGGCGAATGGTGCATTGAACCATTGCTCAAAGGTGCTGCAGCTTTTGAAGATTGTTGGCAGCAGAAAGTTGAGCAGGGCCCAAAGCTCAGGCAGCTTGTTTTGCAGAGGAGTACCCGTGAGTAACACGCGCCTGGGGGCAAGGTAGTGTGTGTTTAGAACCTGAGTCAGCTTACAGTGATGATTCTTCATACGGTGACCCTCATCCACAATCATGTACTTCCAGCGGAGCTGAAAAAATTATGATAAGCATCATCAAAATCATATGCATTTAAGAATGCTATAAACACCACATACTGTATCCTGCATTACATGAGGGTGTGTTTGAGTCAAACCGGGACATGTGATCAATTCTCATGAATTAAAGAGTAAAACTTATTGATATTTACAGAAAACTTCAAGCATAGTACGGTGATGAGACTCTTAGCCACAGTAAAACATTTGAATGTTTTTCCCCTCACATTTCCACATGGTTGGGTTATTAACAGAGTTCCTGCATTTCCAATGTGAAGGAGGCAGTTCGTAAGAAAACTTTCTACGATAGTATCCAAGAACTATTGAAATGCTGGGATAAGTACATTAGTGCAGCAAAATAGGTTGAAAAGTTTTTACTCTTATAAATGCATTCTGTTATTATGAACAAGCTCCCATCACAGTTTCATCCAAACAGAAAGAACAATGGTAAACATATGTGCTGGGTTTGATTGATCTACCTTGGCCAAGACATGCTTATCTTTGATGATGTACTCGTAGGTGGTAAGAAGCACGTTGAACTTGCCACTGCGTAGAATGGGAATAAAAGACCGACGAGCAGCAGGAGAGCCCTGAAAAGACAAGGAAAAACAGTGAACCATGGAACCACAGAGAGAGAGCGAGAGGGCAAGAGGGAGACAATGGTCTCTTCATTTCAGAAAACAGTAAATAGTCTTAATCACCTTATAAGAGACTTTGACCACAGATGGAGCCCATTTATCAAATTCATAAACCCAGTTGGAGAGAGTCCTGTAAAAAAGAAAATACTGATGTAAAAACAGACCAGAAACTGTTAAAAGCTTTTAGTTTACTTAAACGCTCTTTCCACTGCAACATTGAATTCATGCAGGAGTTCCTAAACTAGGGGGTATGACCTCAAGTAGGGTCACATGGCTTACAAATGGAGTTACCAGGGAAACTCACACACATCTTTTTTGTTATATTTTACTTGCATTTAAACAAGATAGGTTTAAATTAAAAAGATAGTAGAAACCTAACCATAAGGGATGTTTTCGCTCTGGCGTGCCACCTAGGGTAAGTCATGAAAAAATCTCCAGATAAGACAAGAAGGAAGCAAGTGCGTGATTGGGGGGAGATTATAATGCTCAATCAAGAATTAAAAGAGGGTTTGGATTAGAATGAATGAACAAACAATGCAATATTTGTTCATTCAACATTCAGAGTCTGTGCAGTTGGAGATGCGGGCTAACTTTAGCATGGAGAAATAGAGAAATAACAAGGCACACCTGTGGCTTATCTGTATCGGTTATATTACCAAGCTGTTGCTTTCCTTTTTGAAATGTGAGCTGAATCAGAGTGCTTTGTGTGTGTGTGTGTGTGTGTGTGTGTGTGTGTGTGTGTGTGTGTAGATGACTGATAGCCACTAGAAAGCAGCCAAGACCCTGTTCTTTTTGTTTTTGCACATTTTCAAACAATGAAACATGGACATACAACAGCTACCACAGTTCGCAGATTTCTTCCACTGACAGCTAAAACTTGCTACATCATTTTTCCAAAAAGGTTTGGGAACCCACTGGGATAATGTAAACTAGAAAACCAAAGCAGCTGTGCTGGAAGCAATAGTGAACTGTTTAAAATATCTATTTATTGTTCTAATAATTTCAAGACAGGACCAAAACTGAGGTGAACTTACGAGAGGGGTACGATTATGAGGAAGGGTCCATTGAGACGTTTGTACTCCATGAGGTAGGTGATGAGTGCGATGGTCTGGATAGTCTTTCCCAAGCCCATTTCATCCGCAAGAATGCCATTTAGATTATTGTTATACAGAGACACAAGCCACTCCAGACCTTTAATCTGGCAAACACACAGAGCAAGAAAAAAGTATATTCTGGTTAACATATTAATATAGTTAGTCTTAATATTTTAGCATCTATAAACCCTGCTTGCCTGTACCTGGTACTGTTTGAGTGTCCCATTAATCAAGAGTGAGGACTGTCTGTCCACTTTCTCAGTGACTGCGTGTGCCACTGCGTAGTAGGACTGCAGGCCTATATTGAACTGAGCATTTCCATACTCATCATCCACATCCTGCTTAGCATGGCTGCACGACAAAGGGACAGAGAAATTATAAGATGCTTTCTGCTCTGAAATGCTAACAAACACGACCCACCCCCCAAACTAATCTAGACTTTCGAGACGACCTAGGATGAAAACCGTTGTATACTCACTCAATAATATGACGTACATCCACCTCGGACACATCCTCGCTGTCAGGATCTGGAATTTTCTTCTTCTCCTCCGCTGGGGCCTGGGATGGTTGTGGATGCTCTTCGTCATCTTCCTGCAGGGCAACAGGGTGGTGTGAATAATAAAGCACACACAGTAATCGTATAACAGGATGTCTTAATAGATTATGTCATGTTATCAGCAAATGCACAGCACAGTTAGCGGCTTGTGCTAGAGACGGTTCAAGGCTAGACTGTAGAAACTGAGGATGAACAGATGATATCAGACATGCTGTCTGCAGTGCGCGCACACAACTAAGAGTAGAGGAACATGCACATACACAGGAATATGAAGGCAGACTATGATTACCTCATCTTCATCTGAGTCACTGTCTTCACTATCAGACCGTGGTGCCACTTCGTACCTACAGGTACAACATACAAATTAAATTTGAATGTTTTGTTTTTAAAAAAATAAGAGAAAAAAATCTGCAGCAAAAAAAACTTTAACCAGCATTCCACCCTCTGGTGTGTTAAACATTTTACCTCAATGAATATACATTTAAATCCTTAAAAAAAAAAAAAAAAAAAACCTGTACCTAGTGTACCTTGCATCTCACACGTATGCTTACCCAGGGTTCATCTCCAGCCAGGTCTCTAGCTGGTTTGCTTTGGGAGCATCCACGCCAGTCAGAATCTTGCCGCTGTCCACATGAATGACTTTCACGGGGAGGTCACTCATCTGACTGGTCTCGTCCAGAGGCTGCAGGACAGGGAAATGTTACAGCCAGTTAAATAAATCATGTCGTGCAAACAAAAGAAGCTTAAATGTAATGTAACATTTTAATGTACATAAATGTAAAAAGGAAATTTTAAAAATACTTAAATGTAAAAGTAAATATATATAACTGTGAAGCATTAATAGTGCTTTAATTTGGTTTGCTGTTACATGTTTCTGCAAATTTCCTTTTACATTTAAGTTAATTTGCTGCTAGACAAAGTTCATTTACACTATTGACAGTTTGATCTGTTGGTATATACACAGTAATGAGTACTATTAAAAGGATGATGTTTACCTCTCCATCTGGTCCCAGTACTGGAGCTCCAACCTCACCATTGTCTGCCTTCTATGACAAAAATTACATTTTAGGCAACAATGAAAACATTATTACCAGGTGCGCATTCATGAGATAACCTAAAAAAAGTCCCACCTTCTTTTTCTTTTTCTTCTTCTTCTCCTTGAGGGCCTGAACAGCTTTATGGGCACGCACAAGTTCTGTGAGGTTGGCCACATACTCATCTGTCTGCTGTAGCAGGTAGGCCAGACGCTTATCTTTCTTCTGGTCAATCAGCTTCCTATAACCCTCCTCATCCTCTGCCTAGAGGGACAGGTTGGGAATATGCTTAAACATGGGAAAAAAAAGCTAGACTTTGTTTCAGTTTTTTTTTTTAGGTGTTTACATGATTGCTCACCATCAGCCTACGCATTCTCTCCTTCTCGATGCGCTCGTTCTCTTTTTTCTGCTCACGCTCAGTGTTGGCATGGTAGGTGGACACAGCTTTGGTGAGCTTCTGGAGTTTTCCTGTGATGGAGCGATGGTACTCTTTAAAGTCTTTAGCATGCTGGAGGATACTGTTGAGATATTCCTGGAGAAAAAAGGAAAGAAAGATCATGTATGTTTTTCTGGCTTTATAACCCAGTTGCCTACAGTCACGAACAAAAAGTAAAATTGAAACCACAACCTATACAACATGATACAAAGCTCTAGGCTAAAAATGCCAACCAAATTCTACACTCAGTTGTTGAATGAGCCTAAGATAATATACCCGAGTACCTGGTGCTTTTGACGACGTTTGCGCTCTTGCTCAATCTTCTGCTGCTTCTCCAGTTTCTCTGTGATACGAGCCTCACGAAGGGACTGTCTTTTGCTTCGTTTGTAGGCTTTGGCATTGAGTGCTGTCTCTAGGGCTGTGTCACGTCGCATACACACCACTACCTCCTGTCGCAGCTGTGAGAGCAACAACCATTAGGGGTTAACAAAGATTCACACTGCTAGACAAATAACGTATTTCTGTTTTTTAGCATGTAACTATCTTTACAGGCCGGATCCCATAGCCCAGGCAATGTGGACAAGTTACTAGCAAGAACATCAAGTATTTGATATGATAGAAATTAAAAGCAGCGGCTGGAAGACTACATACATTTTTTTGAGATATGACAAATTTAACAACCTACCTGTCTCTGAAAGTTAAGAAGTCTCAGGGCCTTCAGCTCAATGGTGGCTTTGGTCCTCAGGTCTACTGCTAGAGAGCCAGGAATGTTTTCTAGATCTTGAATACGATGGGATATACGAGCTTGTAATCTGAGAAGAAGAAGTGATTGGAAGAGTTAAAGGACCAAACACTTATAATGGACAAGCAAGTAATTTTCCTCTTGACTCCATTTCTCCCTCACCTGTACTCCCTCTCCTGTAGAATCTCCACAGGATCAAGGCCACGGGGTTTCTGGACAGGCGTGATGCGGTTCTGTTTAGGATGAAGCATCATGGGAGGCGGCTGGGCTGGTTGGCCCGGAGACTGGGTCTGAGGGGGCATGACAGGTGAAGCGGCTGGGGGTACGGAGGGTGGGGCAGGAGAGGGGCGACCGGTAGGCTGGGGTGGGATTAACTTCTGAGGAGCACTGGCTGGGGCAGCAGCATTCACCATTGGCCCTATGACACACAAGGTTTAGCACAATAAAATCTCAAACAGTTCTGACTGAAATCTAAGCCAACATTTTCAGGATCATAGTGCTTTGTAGAAAAAATGAAATTATTATAAAATATATATAAAAATAAAATTAAATAAAAAGGCTTTCCAATGCTCACCCTCAGGCCATGATTTGGGTGGTCCATTGGGAGGCTGTCCCTGCATACCTGGGGGAACTCCGGATGGTCCTGGAGGAGGCATATTCGGTCCCACCATTCCTGTAAAGTAGACAAAGCCATCTGGTTTATAATCCATTACACTCAACAGATTACTCAGGTTATCCATAGTCCATGTAATAAATAGCAGCATATCATTTGTCTTCTTAACTTTTCTAACTTAAATTTCAAAGATATTAAGCTTTATTCCTGTCACTACACAAAAAACAACCAAAATATATATTTTATTTCTCCGTGTAGTAAAGGAAGAAAAAGAAAAAGAAAAAAAAGGAGAGCAGCATTACCATGTGGTCTGTTGTAATTGGGGCCAGCTGGGGCAGGGCCTACAGGTCCAGGAGGGCCAGCTCCAGGTCCTGAGGCAGGGGGAATATTGGGCATTCCTGGCTGCATTCCTGGCATTGGCCGTTTGCCCTGCACAGCCATCTGCAGGTGGTCAGGCAAAGCCTGGCCACGAGCCAGCATCTTGTATGCCATGATCTGTGCACGGAGCTGGTGAAGCTGGTTTTGGTTGAATGGTGTAGGACCTCCGGCGCCTCCCGGGCCACTAGGACCTGCAGGCCCGCCATTAGGTCCTGTGACCGGACCAGGTGCAGTACCTCCACCTCGATTTTGCTGGCTCATAGCCTGAGGGTCACCACCCTCCATGGGCACTCCAGCAGGGCCAGAGGGCATCATTGGGCCAGAGGGAGGGCCATTAGCAGGCACGGGACTGGGAGCATGTTCAGAGCCACCAAGGGGAGAGGGATAACCTGAAAAAATTAAACACACAAGATGAAAGAAAAGTAGGAATAAACAGTACCAGACAAAAGTGTAGAAACGACTCCTAATTCAATGTTTTCTATTTAGTGATTTCTACATTCTAATACAATTTGTGATTTCAAGTCTATGAAATAACAGGTAATTAAGTATAAACAACAATCAATCATTATTTTAATATATGAAGGTCAGTCGTTCTGGAATAGTTCAAGCGCATTTGCAAAAACCATCAAGCACCACGATGACCATCAAGACTAACCTAGGAAAAAAAGACCAAGCATTGGCTATGTGGTTATCCCCTCTTACTTTATTGCCAGCAAAGTAAATGTAAGGTAATCAGACACGCTAACTGGTAGCACTCTAGTCTGTCTATCTTGCTAACTGAGCTTAGCAGTGCATTTCTTGGTCTGTCCATGTTTGCTTGCTTGACAGGGACCGTGTTCTGTGGCAATTAGGGATGAAAAAAAACACCATGGACCTTCTGATACAATATTATCCTGATATCTAGGCACCAATTTGTATTGTAACTTTTATAAATATTTCAATTTTATAAATGTAAATATCTGATTTTCTTACAATTCTAAACAATCATATTTGTTCCTACCACACAGGATGATGTGCTGTGTGAATAGTTTAGAGAACACCAAAAAAAAATTCTTACACTAAAACAAAAAAGAAATAGAACAAAAAAATGTAATACTACAACAGTTGCTTGACTTTATGAGAAAGCAAACAAAGTCTGTTGCAACACACTTAGGCCTTCAGTTTTATCACAGATATTTGGACTAGCAGTGTCAGTTTATCAGTTTAACTGCACAGTGGATTAATAAAGGCTTTACTAAAAGTTGCTTTACTTGCAAAGTGGTTTAGGGGTTCAGGCACTAGCAAAGCAGAGATAAGCTTCAGACATGAGGCATTCCTAGAAGTTCTGTTCACACTGTACTCTGGGACAGTGCCAGGTAGTGGTATCGGTACTGGCAAGTACCCAAATGGAAGTAGTTATATTCTTACTCAGTCTGACAAAAAGTGATATTAGTGCACCCATAGATTAAATAAATCATGAACGATAATAAGAGAGAGAAGGAAAAAAAAAAAAAACACTAAGTGGAGAAATTCTGTCAATCAATAAATAAAAACAAAGAAACTGTAGAACCACTACATACATACAAGATATGTACCTCTTGGGCATTAATCTTCATACCACCAGTGGGTAATTAATAAATACCTCAAAATGCAATATTAAAACTACACTATGTTAAGACTATACCTTGAGAATGTTGGTCCATGGGACTCGGAGGTGGTCCCATACCAGGGTGGGCACCCGGTCTCATGCCCATTCCTTTCATCTGGCTGTAGCGAGGGTCATCTGGCATGCCCTTCTCTTGCATGCCCTCCATAGGCTGTAGGCAAAAAGAAGAAACAGCCGTTAGAATTTATTTATTCACACAATGTTGAGCCGAGATTTTAAAATCTCTTAGGGACAGATATGCATCTTTTTTTAAAGGTTAAACAATTATATTAGTTGACTGAACTAAAAAAAAGTTAGGTAGTAAAAGTAAAAAGTAGTAAAAGTAGAGGTAGTAATAATAATAATAATAATAATAATAAAACACAATCTGCAAATACACTTAGAACAAATGTGACAAGTAGTCATTTCTATACAAAAATAGAACCTTAAAAAAGGTTAAAAAGTAGTAGTTGAGGGCTTTGTGGTCTTATGACCATCTATTGTTTGGGGCGAGGGGGGGGTGGTGGAATTGAGCAGTAACTAGAAAAGGGACATAATCAAGCAAGACATGAATGTAGCCATAAATTACATGACAAGTGGTGAAGTATCACACACATCAAATTTAAAATATAAAGAAGAAAACTATATAGTACAAAGTCTCCACCTCGTTATTTAATAACACCACCTCCCCAAATAGACTGATCACTTCCCATGTACAGATAAAGACCTTCTTTGTTATAATTTTGTACAAGCTCACCTTGTGCATCTGATGCATATTTTCCTGTGCGTATCCTGTAGGCCCCTGTGGAGGTAGATTGTGTCCTGTAGGGGGTGGTCCCGGGCTGGGGCCCATCATACCATGAGCAGAGCCAGGTGAAGGTCCTGGACTTGGACCCAGCATGGCCCCTGGAGATGGACCAGGGCCTGGAGAAGGGCCGGGCCGAGGAGTCCCTCCCATAGGGGGGTCCGGAGTGGACATCTCTCAGCAGAGCCGGGAGAACCGAAAGGAAAGAAATGTATTGCTCTGCACAGAAAATGGTAAAGATGAACGGTTATAGTTTGGTTTAACGACAACACCTCAATTTTGTTGAAATGATGAAATGTACATAAATTCGAACACTTCTAAAAACAGTTAAATGTCCAAATTGTCTTGTTAAGTAAAACTCTTTACTGCATCTATAGCAAAATTTGCAATTACCATGGACTACAAAAGTAAAGAATGAAAACCAGCTGCCCTGCAATTTATTAAAATGGAGGTCTAAGGGCAGATGTTAAAGCACTGAATTTCTATACCACAGCTTCAAAAATTCTTTTTATTCCAGGATTAATTTTTGTGAGAAAAAAAAAACTCTTCAATTAATGTAATTGGCTCTTTCTTAGATTTATCCTTTTTTAGACAATATAATTTGTGATTGTACTGTTTGCGAGAACTTGAATTAGTGTTCAGTGTATTGCTGCAGTTAGATGTACATTGCTTTGTAAAGGTCTTAGGCACCATATCTTTAGCACAAACTTTGTTATAAATATTTATCGTGTCTATATTAACTAGATTCAAAACAATTTATTATGTCCAAACATACATTAAAATGAATGAATGAATAAAAAAATAACATGACCGAAGATTTACCTGCCTAAAAAAAAAAAAGAAAGAAAAAAGACAAAAAACATTACAAAACAGGCCAGTTTTCAGATGGAAACAAACAAAGAAACAATGTAGGCTTCTAGGTTTTACACAGTATGGTATTTTTCTTTTAAACTGACAGAATCTAACTCTCTGTTATGAGATCAGATTCAATGGTTTCCTGTTCTCTCAGAACGCCAAAACATGCTGAAATTCCTCTCCATGGCACAAAGGTGTGCTGTACAGTTACTGGGTTTGACCAGTCTGTGAACCCTTTCCTCTGCTGCTAACAAAGCTTTTGTTTCGCTTACACAGTCTATTTTAATAGAAAACAAACAGCTTTCTAGTATCTAATATGCTATCATAAATTAATATGTTTTGGTCATTTTCTAGTTTAATATACATAGTTTCATTTTGTGATATTATGACCAAGTAAATATCAGGTTTAAACCAAATGGTTAATGAATGCTCAGGTTTAAACCAAATGGTTAATGAATGTTCCATAAAAAGTTGATTTATTATTTTGATGAGTTAGACTGATGAGGAAATTCCATCATGGTACAAACTGTCTAATTATAAATCAAAGATTCCTGTCCTAAAGATTTTTCTGTTACTGGTTCTTAAAAACTGCAGCTGTTTGAGACTCAGAATACTGAATAAAAATTAAAAAAATAAAAAAGTTTAGCATAATAAAATATAAAAAGACAAAATAATATAAAAATAATATAAAAATATTAATATAAAAAAATAAGTTAATACATTTAAATAAAGACAATATATATAATGTTTTTACAGCTGAACTATGTCACTACTGTCAGTCATGCCGTTTTAAGAAAAATTTAACAACATTTTGTTAGCAACCAGAGTAGAGCATTCAGCAGTGAAATAGAGAGAGACAAGCAGAGAGCACCTTTTAAAGGGAAATTTTATGGTGTGGCAGCTAGTTCACAGATAATACAACAAGATACAAGCAAACATGATATAACAGAATATTAAAGGCTAGGTTAAAATAAAATGTAAAAAATCACTATAACAAAAAGGGTAAAATTTATTTTTAAAAACTGTTTACAATAGTGCAGTCAGGTTGGAATATAAGATCCGCACATTAAGATGTATTAATCAGGTAAAATGTTACATAATAATAAGACTATACTATTTCTATGTGCATGATGATTGCATTTGCAGGTGGATACTTAAGTACCTGTACATAAGGTGCATAGTGAAAGGGCAGCCTAGGATACGGTAGATTATGGTACATTAATGAGAATTTAAAAGATGAACATTATGGTTAATAAATTAAGGAATAAGCCCCAATTTCTGTACGATGTCAGAATCACCAGTCACCACCCGATACAATATCAACACCTAGGCGGCGATTCAATCAATATTGCGATTCTGTAAGCATTACTTTTTTATTATTTAGAAATAAACTTAGCAAATAATTAATTCCTACTCCATGAGGTTTGCCAAGTGTGGGAATAGTTTAGAGTGTACAACCTGTAGAATTATCAAGAAAACGGCAATGTTTTAACCCATCAAAGTGAGGAGCGTGTGTTGAGTAATTGTGAGCATGTGAGTGATTGTGGATCAAGCTGAAAAACAGCCAATGACAGATCGCCTGGTGCGTCCCTATTATAAATGTAATAAAGCATTTTTAAAAAAAAATCCATTTGGGAGTCACTGTGGCGATACATATACCTAACACATAAGAATTGCGATTTACTAACAATGTCACTAATGTCAGAGAAGGAGCTTCATCTCTTATTTTTTTTCCTAAGATTTAATCTGGATGTTTATTCAGTCAGCTGTAAAACAGGTGCAAACTGAAGAGCAGCGACTTAATCCCGGCTCTTAAAAAAAAACTGCGTAGAGCGAAAGAAGCAAAACACCCTTAACCGCTGTCTGCATGTCGAAAGAGCAAAAAGCCAGCAGAAGTTGACCTGGTCAATAATTTACGTACTTTTATATATACATACATTATATATATATATATATATATATATATATATATATAAAATCTTGAAGTGAAAAAGTAAATATTGGCAAACACCCTCTTAATGAAGTCATTTGTGCCATTATTTGAAGACTATATACACGTTTGAAAAAGTAGTACATATGATATTTACCTATCGTATTTTTAAATAAATGTCAAAATAATCGCGATGTGATTTTTGGGATTAAATCGTGCAGCCCCGGTAGTGAGTGTAGTTAATTCGGCGTTTGCTGATATGATTAGTTAGCATAATTGTTAGCAAGTGTTTAGATAGATTTAAAGAAAAATATACATAAAATAAATAAATAAACAAACTTTTCTAAATAAACATAAGTTAACATTTAATTACTTGTAACTTGTGATTTACCCCTACGCCTTAAAAAGTTTAAAATACAAAAGCAATAATTATATTAAGTAACCTCTTTATCAGCCTGACATAGCGCTGTTACCGAGTGACCCGGCAAGTTATTTATTAATTCCAAATGTTTTAATCTTACAGTGTGACTTCCGCCAAGCTTCATTTTTATCCCATTATTGACTAAACAACCGAGTTTAAATACAATATCAGGTTTACCAACGTGTAAAGGAAGACCGAGAAGGAAATAGCTAATGCTAGCTAAGTGAAAACAGGCTTAGCAAGCTCATGTAATTAGCCAGTTAGCTCCAGCTAACCGTGGGAGTCCATTGGGACGGAAAACAAGACACAAAACAAACAAGATGCTCAGTTTCGTGTTTAGTCTTTATCTCGGGACTTCGTTCCATCGAACTATAATAATTATAAAACATGTTTGATGGTAAATATTACACTTTTAACATGCGCTTATACATTAAAAGCGTTAAATGGTAAACGTAACCGGTTTGTTAACGCAGCCGGCCATGCCGTCCTCCCCCACCGGTCGTGTTAAACGCTTTAGAAAGAGTAAAAAAAGTCAAAGCGTGAGTAAATTGTACTTTTCCATCTGTTTGTCCAGCGCTCCCTCAACACTCTAAACTCAGTACTGCCTTCAAAGCGCACCTCCAAAACTACATTCATTCATTTCTTTCTGTCGGTTAGTACATCATGTCGGTCTCACGAAGCCCCAAAGCAAAACGAGATCACTTCAATACACCAAACTTTTTCACATTTCCGCGTTTTATTTCTTTAAACACGTTTTAAATACTCCGGTGTTTTTTTATGTGCTGAAGTTATGAGGACGCCGTAAACAACTTACATTGTGTGAAGTCAGGTTTCGCCGGTAACTCCCCCAGTTTTCTTCGGCTAGCTATCTCAGCTAGAAACAAAGAGCAGCTCAGGCTGTTCCGTTCCCCCCCCCCCCTTTGCTCGATCTCCTCCCCCCGCTATGGTTAGGCACAGCCTGAAGCCGCCATTGCGCTTCACTAGCGCCCCCTTCCCCCCACCAACGAGAGCGGAGACATGACGCATGCGCAATGCGAACTGCGTTGAGGACTTGCACGCAGGCGGCGCGAGCGCATAGGGGGACGGGGACGCGCGCACTACACACACATAGTTCTATTAATAACTTCACAGAAAATAATACAGTATAAGTAACACATGCAATGGATTGTTTATGCTTATGTCTGTACTAGACATGTTCTTGGTATAAAGTCATGTAATAAATTAATTATTCTATACTACTAGTTGCTGAGCCTCTACACTAGGCATTACTAAAATAAATAGCGGACTTGAGGACCCGGACCACATTCTGTCCCAGATGCTTTTCTATACTAGTAAGCTATCGCTGTTTCACGCGAGGTGGGCGTGGCCACTCGCGTCACTCAACAGAGCCAATCAACGTAATAATTCCTAGAAAATGAACGTAGACTGTTAAAAAACTGAACCTTTTTAAAGATGAACAGACAGATCAATATAGGTTTATTACTGTTACTGCCTTTTCGTTTAGGGCTGGACTTTAATGCTGCCTTTTTAATCACTTGTTTTATTATACTGTCCATTCTTTCTACCTCATATTCTTGTCCTGGCATAACCATCGATCACTTTCTTCCATAAACATTTACCAGCTTGCTTTATTTTATGATCAATTTCCCCCATGATCTTTATGTAGTCGAGAAGGCGCCAGTGCATAGCTTGCACTGATGGGAAAATGGAAAAATGATCGCTCACTACAGTCCCACCCTGATATACTGACAGCTTTTGACCAGCATTTCTTTGGTTGTTACTGCAATCTTAGAATAGGGTCCTCAGAAGAGGGTAGCTGTACGTAGCTTTATCCCCTCCCATTCTTTTCATCATCTCCTATACCTCTTCTACCTGGGTAGAATACCCTATTCTATCACAAAACTACCTCCAGTGTGTCCACTTAGCCTTATCGTTCGAACATTTGCCTGAGCTTGCTTGTACTTTATTAAATGCTGAAGGTTATGATGGCTATAAGATGGGCTGAGAAGTTTAATCACCGGAATGTGGTAATTTGCAATGTCTCAGCAGCAGCACTTATTATCATTAGTACAGATATAACCAGAAGCCACCAGGATCTTGTGTATGCAATTTTGTTAGCTAACTCAAGAGCAATAAGACAAGGGAAAAATATTTGGGTCAGAGCCCATTTTCAAAGTTGTCAAAAGAAGCAACCAAAAAACTGGTTGTAGTTAATACCAAAAGCGAGACATTTGCATTCAATACAGGACAAATTAGACGTGATAAAGAAAAATCGGAAAAAGTATTGGCAGACTAAGAACTTGACACAGCAATGCTGAGCATGTATTGATCTTGTGCAGAAAATATATGCAGGAGAGGCTAGATATGGTGGCACAGCTCCAAGAACTGGGGAGATTAGAAAGCAATGTTAAGATTCTTTAGAATGGGAAGTCACTGATCGGGGAAAGAAGCATATAATGTTGTTTTTGAGGAAGACTGGACTGGAAAATCGGCCTTAAAGAACAGAGAAGCTGTGGAGAGTGAGAAGTCCAATTAAATGCAGAGTGGTTGTGAAAGGGAAACCTGTCAAGAAGAAAAAGTGTGTAGAAGTCCCGGATAAAGAACAAGTCAAGACAAGATCAGGGAAGGAAGCATTAGACGTTTAAAAGAAGGCTGGTCTGAAAATCGACTTTAAGAGAGGAAGAATGAGAACTACAGTTGCCAGTAATGTAACCAACCAACTGGATTCCAACTGCAGTTAAAAAACAAAGAAGAAGAGGAAAACTGATCCTTTGAGGGTGAATGGCGATAATAAAAAGCAGTAATGTGTAGCGCCATTATGAGACAAAACACAAGTCGTTAGAGCAAACATAACCGCAGCGGTCTGAGGTGAGGGCGTGTAAAATACCAGAACTGAGAGCTCAGTATGACGGAGCAATCTGAGACCTTTCACATTAATTTAGAGCTCAGCTGCATGCAAATAAAGATTCACAAAATATGAAAGATTGTTGTTCGTATTCCATACAATTACAAGGAAATATACAAGGCCATTGAAGTTCAAATTTGCCAAATGTTCAACGTAGTTGCTTAAAATTGACAATACATATTATTGTAATGCTATGGAAAATTTAAATTGCTTATTTTTATAAGCTTACAATGACTGCATATATAGAGATCTGAATCCTGACACAAACATGAAATTTGGACCATGCCTCAAAGAAGATTTTATTAACCGGCCATTCTTAAATTTTAATTTAGTACCACTTATCTACAGGGTTTCTCATAAGTCTCAATACATAGAGGAAATTAATACAATGAATCAATTATACACTGGCGATGGAAAGTTTTCAGACCCTTTCAAGTTTACACTTGTTTCTCACTCAACTTAAAATCGACTCCAATCTTCTTTTTCTTATTGTTTTTCTCATTCATTGTTTTGTTGGAATTTAAACTGTCGCCCCAGCCCGAGCTCCCGAGCACTCTGGACATAGGTTTCACTCGGGATAGGTATTAATTTTTTGTATCTATTTTTGGGCTCTATATTCACTCGTCTCGTAGGCCTAGCCACAGCAAAATATTCCCACAGCATTGTGCTGCTACTCCCGTGTTTGACTGTAGGGATGGTATTAATGATATGATGTGCCTGATTTCCTGATTCCATATACTGTAGTACAATCTTTGTGTCTTCAGACAAGAATATTTTGTTTCTCATGGACTGAAAGTCCTTCAGGGGCATTTGGTCAAACTCCCAGCAGGCTCTTGTGTGCCTTTTAGTGAGAAATGGTCAATTCTGTCTGGCCACTTTACTATAGAGGCTGATTGGGAGAGTGCTGCAGTGATGGTTGTCCTGCTGTAAATTTCTCCCATCTCCACAAAAGATTTTTAAGTGTCCTTTGGGTTCCTGGTTACCTGTCTGACCAAGGCTTGTTGTCCCTGATTACTGTGCTTATAGATCTGGGAAGGCTGTTGATTATGTCAAATGTCTTCCATTTGAGAATGATAGAGGCGACTGCTCTTGTGCACTTTCAAAGCTGCAGAAAGTTTCTCATATCTTTTCCCAAATCTGTGTCTTGACACAAGTCTGGCTGACTTATTTTTACTCTGACATGTGCCATGTACAGTAACATCGTATATAGACAGGTGAGTGCCTTTTAATTTTGTCCAATGCATTACAGGCAAAGAATTGCAAGTGTCATATCAAAGGGTCTGAGTAAATGGGATATTTCAGTAATTTTTTAAACAAAGCACACTAAATGTCTGTTTTTACTTTGTCCTTGTGAAATATTGTGTGTTTAACACATCTGGAGTAAAGATCTCAGAGCCTTTCAATTTTTCTGCATTTTGCAATGTTTCACACACATCTTAAAAT
>JAQMYK010000008.1:13516502-13527516 GCA_030014345.1 Clarias buthupogon
ATTTTAAGATGTGTGTGAAACATTGCAAAATGCAGAAAAATTGAAAGGCTCTGAGATCTTTACTCCAGATGTGTTAACTCAACTTTTTCATGAGTGTGATAGTCAAACTGTGTTTACAAAGAAATTGCAGTCATTTAGAGAATGCTTTGTTAATAAAGTTATATTAAAAAAAAAAAAAAAAAAAATCTCGTAAGTCTGGAGACTTCTGGGTCATCCTGTAATTCTTTAAACCTTTCATCTTAACTTCAAAGTCTAATTCAAATTCAAAGTCTAAATAATACAAAATGAAACTTTCATTGGCATATGCCTTTGTGAAATCTGAATTAGAGTATAAGAAATACATAATAAACTTTATTTAGCTTAATAATAAATCAGTAAAATCCAAGCAATAAGATTTCATAACATGCATCTGTGAATCTCTTGTCACGTGGTGAATAAAATCTGTGGGAGGCCAATTTAACCAGTGATTCTCCATCATTTGGCTTAGTGGTATTATCTATGGTAGGCGGCATGGTGGTGTAGTGTGGTTAGCACTGTGGCCTCATACCTCCATACCTCCATGGCCAAGTGTTCCGAGTTTGTTCTTTGGGTCTGTGTACGTGAAGTTTGCGTGTTCTCCCAGTGAATGGTAGGTTTCCTTTGGGTACTTCTGTTTCCTCCCACAGTCCAAAGACATGCAGAGAAAGCTAATTTGTGTTTCCAAATTTCCAAGTGTGTATGTGCTAGTACTCTAATGGACTTCCCCCCGCCCTCCAGAGTGTGCCCCACCTAGTGCCCTGAATCCCCTCCCCCTGACCTTGTACAGGATAAGCGGTATAGAGAAAGAGTAAGTTATATATGGCAGGCATGAAATGGCAAATGTTTTCAGATATCCACACCTTTTCATAAATCTGACAACAAATTAACATGTCACTTTTATGTCTGAAAGAGCACCTTTGTAACCTTTGGTTGGATCTAGTAATATTCATGGATCACTTTCAATGTGGCTGAATGGTACGCAGTCACATTAAGACACAGGCAGACTCAAGTTTAAGATCTATGTAGCATGTTTTTACGTATAAAGGGCTCCACAAATCTCCACAGTCTTCACAACTCTACTTAAAAAAAGCTGCAAGCCTTGTTGCCAGATTAGGTGGCATTTACACCCAGCTTGGCTACTTGTTAACATCTTTGGACTAATTTTAGTTATTTTCAGGAGGATTTTAAGGAAAATAAGTAAACACAACGATTCTCAAGGTTTTATATTTAACTCGTACGTATTTAGGGAAGTTTTTCAGCATTGCATAAGAGGGAGCTTTTCAGTGCAATCTGGCAACAATGGTTGTGACCTAATCACAGACATTGTTCAGAAGCTACTCATGTGACACAAAAATGTCCGGAAATTGGAGTAACATTATACATCACTTGATGTTATGTAGAATCTCCTGAGTATGGCATTTATTGCGCTCATGCCTTGGCACTACCTGTCATGGTTGTGGATATGTCTGAAAGAAGCCATTAATTAATTGATGATGCAGGCAATATTATGTATCACATGTCTGACATGGGGTTATTGGTTTCGCTTGTGCTGTTTTGATTGCTTAATCTTTCTGCTTCCTCTGTGAAATATTTTTACCCAAGTTACAGTAAAAGTTTCTCACAAAAAATAAAAAAAATATGTTCCTGTTTTTGATTTACCACATTAATGGCTATAAACTATTAGATAAAAAAGGAAAAACATACTCTTTCCACAAAGTCTTACAAAACCTTTGACATTCTCTTGTCAATTTTATTAAAAGTTCCTAATACATTTCGTCAAGTATAATTGTCCATAATGTTTAGAAAAATACATTTGTGCTTGGAGTAAAATATGTATTCCTCTGTAAGACAAGGTTAAAAGTTAGAAATTAAAAATATGACACTGTGATACAGTCATTAAATGACTGTATAAGTTTTGCGATACTTTAAAACACAAATTGCACTTGGGAAAAGCTCAAGCCGTGATTTTTACAGTCGGTAAGAGTCAGTCTGTCAGTTCCTGTAAATCCCTCTGTAGATACAGAGATGAATATATGCTGAAAAGTCACTTGTATCTTCCTTTGCTGGCTTGTACCAGAGGTCCATGAAGCGTTCCCAATCCAGTATATATGGCTTGAGAGTGATGTATCTACAGTTACTGTGCAAAAGTCTTAGGCACATGCAAATAAAGGCTGTACAGCAAGGATGTTAAATAAAACAAAAAACTTTAAAGTCAGTCTTTGGTGTGACAACGCTTTGAGGATCCTTTAGTGTCAGGTACAATTTTTACAGTTTTATAAGGAAATTAGCTACTACATTTAATGAGCATCCTGCAGAACCACATACAGGTCTTCTGAGGACTTTGACTGTTGCATCTACTTCTTTTTTGCATGCAAAACCCATCAGCTTTCATTTTGTGCTTTGCATAAAAAGTAGTTGCTTATATGATATGCTGCTTTCTTTTCCTATCCCACAAATATTTTTCTGTAACTTTTAATTTTGTGGTGGAATACTGATGGTTGAAAATCAGAAATGTTTTTGTACCAACTCAATAATAAAGTCATTAAAACAAATCTATAAAAAGCTTTACTAAAGCACATGATGCCTAAGACTTTTGCACAGTCCTGTATATCTATATCGATGTAAAACCACACAAGGTGTTATCCACAAGTAGCTATTTCTGATCAGCTTCCAAACTGAACGCTACTCATGTGCAAAATTGACATATATTTTGTTATATATCTAGGCACATGTTTTTTCCAAAAGATTGAAATGCATTGATGTGCATGAGGTTGTGCTCATTCATTCAATTCTAAATGGCACATTAATGACGCCTGAGTCAGCTGATTATGGCTGATTTTCCTGATGTTTTTTACAAAACATTCTGCATCACAATAAATTTCAAGACCACCAAAATGCCTATTCATAACACATTTTAAATATAAAGGAAAAAAAAGCTATGACAGGCTACAATCATTTGCAGGCACTTTAGAAGAATCATGCATCCACAGAGATGGGCAAAAAATGTTTTTCATAATCGGAAGGAAACGGCTCCTCGTCCCACTCACTGTCTTCATCTTCCCTGCCTTCCTCATCACTGGTGTCAATCATTTGGCTGTATTCTTTCTGATGCCGTAGCATGGAATTGTTTTGCTCCAACACCCCAAGTCTTTGCAACTCCTTTCCTCTGCTCTCTTCCTGTTCTCTGTGCTCCTCTGGCTGCTCCATCTCAGGTTCATGTTCAACTTCTGGCTCAGGAATTACCTCGATCTGAGAGATGGTTAGTCCATACTCCATGGAGGATGAAGGAACAGGCCATGAATGCCAGAACTGTAAACACACACAATGTTAGTTATTACAAAGCAACTAAAATAAACTTTCACAGCAGGTAAAAAGATCCCACATGTATTTTCTAAATAAATACTCTGGCAAAAGTAAAGGTACAAATTATTCACTCAAGTTAAAGTAAAAACTTAAATTTACTTGAGGTGAATGTCTGAGAAAAATGTCCGTCCAAAAATAACTAAATAAACAAATAACAACAAACAAAGATCTGCCTCACATGACATTTAATGTAATTACTTTAGTTAAAATATATCTCAAATAAAAGCTGAGATAACAATAACTGATGATACAAACTAGCTGAATGCTAATAGCTAGCAGTAATCATACACACTGCCTTGATAAATACAATACAAGTGTATGCAAGTGTATGCAGCAGCAGATAAATTACAGTAATAGGTGTTTTACAATCAGATATCTTTAATAATGATAATAATTAAACTTTGTTTTTAGAAATAGACTTTTTAAATTTGTCTAACACTTACAGTTCATGCATTCAAGAATACTGTAATTACAGCATATGATAACACATAACTGTAGTGATTAAAAGTCTAGTGGGTAATGTCAGTTATGTTCCCGAAGAAAATATTAACTGAACGTAACACTATTTTATTATGACTAATAACGTAAGGTTAGAGGTTTTATGGATTTATGGATTTTGTAAATCACCTGTGAACACAATCACTTCTGAAGAGCCTATTCATCACACTACAACAAAATGATATCTAAGAAAGCAAAAATATTTTAAATATGTGCATAAATATTTCTTGAATCTAAAATATTTAAATCATTTAACGTTAATCAAACATAATCTTATTCAACCTATTGTAAATTGTTTTACATATTTAATTTTTTTACTTTTTGGATAGAAATGAGTAAAAAAGTCTATAATTTATTATAAGTCTATATATAATTTTTTTATAATAATAATTTTACATACTATATATTTGGGTGATTGCACTCTTTCTATAAGAAATACTAATAACAAATTTACAATTAAAATACAATATATTTAAGATATTTTCACCTGCTAAGATGTAATTATATGCCCTTATTAAAGAAGATAATATGTTTACAGCTGATATGCTAAATGCATTACGTATTTAATGCAATGAATGTACTTTGTACATATTTGAGGCAAAATTATTTCTCAAAGGCTGGATCTGAAGTGTTATTCTGAAGGATTGCACCAGCAATACTGTATTGTTTTTGTTTTCCAGAAAAAAACATTCGTAATATTAGGGCTGGACAAATCATTAGCTTGGAAATCCAGGACAATAAGATTGTCTGCCTCAGCTATAAGTTACTTATTTATAGTTTTGTGGTGAACAAGTAAGTTTCATGGTTAAATATTACACATTTATGAAAGTGGTTACCAGACTATTTTTTACAGTCCACCAAATGGAGAAAGAAAAATGACAGGGAAAATAAAGAGCCAATTTTTAATAAAATTGTTTTAAATAAAATAAAAATATTAAAGTCAGCTGTTCTGGAATAGTTCTTGCAAGAACAGTATTGTCAAGTGCATTTGGAAAACCCATCAAGCACCGTGATGAAACTAGTTCTCATAAGGACCATCCCTGAAAAGCAAGACCAAAACCTACCTCTGTTGCAGAGGAGAAGTTAATTTAGAGTTACCAGCCTCAAAAATCACCTCAGATTAGAGCCGTTATGAAGGCTTTACAGAGCATGAATAGCAGATGCATCTCATCATTAACTGTTCAAAGGAGATTATTGCATATTTATTTATATATTGCACAATGTAGAAAGAAATAAAAATCAGGAACGACCATGGAGTTAGAAAGTTATCCCAAACTTTTGAGCGGTAGTATACACTTAAACATTACATGTTGTAAAAATAACCTGTACAGGCAATTTGCAACATGTGGAACATAGTGATAAACTTGAGCAAAATACACAACAGAAGAAAACTATTAAACAATTCTAACAATAAACAAAATTAAGACAGAATGCCTTTTGAAGATTTTTATTTCTACACCAAAACTTCTCTTCCATGGATATTTTTTGTCACTAGTCCACACTAAAACCTATATTTTGGGGTTAAATGTTAGTTGATTTTAAAATCAATAACTAGCTAAAGAGTTATTCATTTGTCAATCTAGAAGCTGCAAAATTATATACACTAAATAAGGCCAAAGATTTGAAAATGCATGACCACTACACACTTATGTGCACACCTGCAACCTTTCGATTCCAGATTCAACCCCCCCCCTCCCGCTTTTCCTGTTATAATGGGATCTATTCTCCTGGGAAGGCTTTCTCCAGATTTTGGGGCACAGCTGTGAGGGTGTGAGAGGAAAATAAAATGCTACACCATAGAAGCTTACACATGTAGGAAGGTCAGGTGTCCACAAACCTCGGCCATATAGTGTACATAATTCAACAAATACTTACCAAGCTCTTTGTGAGCTAATCCAGGAGAGTTAGAATAGTCATTCACGCAGTACAGTTCACACAATACACTTAACATACATAGAATCACTCTCACCTGATTGCTCATCTGTTTAAATGAGCTGCTGTTGATGGGGTCTGGAATTTTGTAGAACCATCTGGTTCCCTTACCTCTTGAACACCACCTTAAAAAAACGATATCCACTCAGATCTTGCAATAATATCACAGGAACTCATTACATGTCATTGTCAAAAAATTACTTCTTATACAATCAAGTTGATTCATTTTATTATATAATATAAAAAATATATCATATAATAATATATTTTTTATTAAAGATATATGAAAGAGATTTTATACTTACCACAAAACTAAAATGAATAAGGCCAGAGGGACAATAAAAACAATTATGACTATGACCACTACTGCTACTGTAATGTTGCCTGAAGAACAAAATACATAAAGGATTGATTACACATTATTCCCTATTCACGACACTAAATTTACAGCAGCATAAACAGGATTATTAAAGTAGGAAAATATATATAAGGTGAACTGATGTTTAATTAGAAGTTCACACACAGCTGCAACAGACTTTCTATCATGTGACATGGCTCAGTGTTAAAGTTATAAATAAACGACAGGACTAAAGAACTACTACAGGACTAAGAACAGATTACGTGAATATAACCAAAGTCAATTTAAAGTGAAGCTGCAGAATTTAACTTTATTACAAAGCTACTTGAGCATTAGAGCACACTGGTTAGCACTACTGACAAATCTGTAGAAACAGGAATTGAGGCAGTTTAGGCGAAAGAGCTACCAGAGGAAGATGTGGTGAAGTAGGAAGTTGCATTCTTTCCCTCTCCAGCACTTGTTACAGCGGTGATCCACACTACATACTGCTGACCAGGAAACAGATTATTGAGCTGGAGACTGCTCTGATTGCTGCTCACGTTGTACACTGTGTAAAAGACAAAAGCCAATCAATCGATATAAAAATTAAAAAAAACTATTATTTCTTTTTATTTCTTGGAAAAAAAAAAAAAAAACTAAAAAGTTCTTGTTAGTACCAGATCAGTAATGTGCCACAAGGTAAACACTGGTTACATCTATGTTTCATAGATATCTTCACAACTAGATGAGCAGGTAATATTAAATCATCATAAAAATGATGGACTGTTTAGAGAATTGCATGAATGAACAGGTGTACAGGTGTTTCTAAAAAGTTTTTTGGTGAGCGTATAAACCTATTTGTGGTTGCATTTAATTTAAAAAAAGAGAAAAAGAGTTGGTCTGTTTGTTAAATAGTGTAAAAAAAAGTTTTTATAAAATATCTACTGAATCGGCTTGTACACCAGGCAACAGTGAATTAAAAACTCTTTTTTTCTTGATTGGATTTTGCACAGTTATGTACTGTACTTACCAACCGCATCATGTGAAAAGCCCACTTGGTATAGCAAGATACGTCCTTGGCTATTATTAAGAGGAATAGGCGTCCAGGTCAGGTTTGCACTAGTCGGAGAGGTAGGTACAGCTTGGAAGTCTGTGACTTCTGGAGGCACTGAGGAAGAAGAAAAACAGAGAGATTAGAAGATGTTCAGACTAATTTCGGGGGATCAGACCTGCAGTGAAGCTAGTTTTGACATCATGTGAATAACTAAAGCAAGAAATACATATTTAACTGCTATAAATTAAATTCGAGGGGCATTCAAATCAAACCCGGAAAGAATAACAAAACACATCTATGAAAGTAAAAAACAACTTTATTTCTCTATATATTCTTCTCCTGCTACACTAATGCACACATCCCAACGCGGCGCTAGTACTTTGATATCAAGGTAGAAGGTTTCCTCAGTACGCCGTAGCCATAATTGGACTGCCTGCTTCAAGTTTGAAATGCTGGAACTCCCAGGAACTCCTTTAATGTCCCAGACGTGAAGATCAGTCCGATCATGGCTCCGGTGTTCTGATAAACCTTTATACCTTGATGGTATCAGAGCTTTAGTGAAACGCTGGGATAAGTGCATTATTGTAGCAGAACTAAAGGTAATTTTTACTTTCATAATTGTGGTGCTGTTCTACACAATCAGAAGTACTGGTTGTACCTGAAAGCACCTTGTACAACTCCAAAAAATTAAGTCAATAAAGTCAAATGGCTACTATTATCTGACGCAAATCAAAACATGAATGAAATGGTGATATGAATGAAAAGTAATATATACCTCCTTCAACAGTGTAGGCAATGACAGACTTGAGTAAACAGCTGTTGTTGTTGACAATAGCAAACAGAGATACATTGTAGGCTGTGTAGTTTGACAGCTGACCTGAAGATGGAGACAAAGGTTACATGTGAGACAACAAGCTACACCATCACCCTGACCTGTGAACATCATTGACATCTGAGAACTGAGTGAGTGCATTGTGTGAGAAAGCCACTGTCTACTTCAGTCTACCTCAAAACAACATGCACTCCTTCAGACTCAGGGGCAATTTAGAGAATGGTTTTTACAAAGAATTTTGTAAGGGAAACGTCATCCTGGATTTTTGACAACATAGTGATAAATTATTATATAGTATAAAATGAGGAATTTGGTTGCTAAATACTAGTCATACCACACTTATAACAATCCCCCCCTCCCAAAACATATAATAAACAACAATAAATAATAATAATAATAATAATAAAAAAAAATCAACTTTAATTAGCACATATACAGTAAGACAGTATGTCGCTGTGTGTTAGTGCAGCTCAGGCATGCAGGTAGGATTTATCTTGTTCCATATCATAAAGCCACAACATGTGGGTGCATCAATTGTCTATGGCTTCTTTATTGTGGTTTTACTCTAAGATAATGGCTGGCTTCTTGACAACATGATCATTAAACTCTTGTGCACTGTGCTCGAGAAGACCAAAGTACAGGGGAGCTTGTTCCTTCTAACTGCGCCAACCATGGTGATTTGCTTATTGAGGAGCTACTGGCTGACTTCAGAAGATCTCACACACACAAGACTAGATGTAGACTCTCATCTGGGCCTATACACACCCGTTAAGATTGGTAGCCCTATGTAGACAAATCTGGATGGTTTCTGTAAATGTAGAAAAATAGATAGACAAATGCATCCGTTTTCATTCTTCTCCTTATTTACAGAAACCCTCCAAATCTGTTATTATCTTTTTGACATCTAGCGTGATAAACATGCAGAGCACTGAGCAGAAAGTCCTGGGCAGGAAGTAAGAAAGCATTTTGCTGGGTCATTTTTGACACCTACCTATAAGCTTAACAAAGGTCTGGGTTTTGTGCACCTTAATCCAGTTAAGGCATGGGCTGTGAGGTAGTCCAACTGGTTTATGCTGCACCACATATTCTTGTAAACTGTCAGAGAACGGAGGTTGCACCGACCACGATACGTTAAGCTCTTGACTCTTCCCTCTGACCTCCAACGACACGGCTGGTTGCTGCAGATCTACCAAAACAAATTTTGCTATTAATATGTTCAGTGCATTAATATACCCAATTCGTGTTTATCCTTAATACAAACACATGGACTCCATATTAACATCAATTAACATCAACTGTTATGCTGAACTGGCTGCTACCACCATTTGTATGTATAATACACACACTGTATAAATGCAGATCAATTCCTGCTTTCTGTTTCACCCAGATGAGAATGGGTTCCCTGTTCAGTCCGGTTCCTCTCAAGGTTTCTTCCTATTGCCATCTCATGGAGTTTTTCCTTGCCACTGTCGCCTTCGGCTTGCTCACCAGGAACTATCTGACCATTTTGATTCATACACATTCACATTCCAAACAAACTTAAATACTTGTTTTGATTGTGAAAAGCTCCTTTGCGACAATGACAATTGTTAAAAGCGCTATACAAATAAAATTTCATTAAATTTCTGTGATATGATTCATGCAAATGTTCTTATTTTTGAAGGAAACTTGTGAAATGCTTGCTTTGTGTCCAATGATTTATATGAATCTGGTACTAAGTGCCACGACTACTTAAGCTAAAAATTGCATAAGGGTAAATCAAATTGAAACCCAACATCGTAGTGGGCCTCAAGTGAAATTATAGAGATATTTAGGCTATAAAATTGACAAACAAACAAAGAAAACAGCAGCAGTGCTGTGTGAACGGTGTTTAAAAGTTTGTTTCACACAGGGAGGAAACGCATGAACCCTGGCCAGCAAACCACAAACCTTTTCAAGAAATTCATAGAGCCAGAGTTCACTAGTTCACTCCATTGTTATGCCCACAAAAGAAAGTCAGTAGTGATATAAATAATCGTACATAACTTATATATTTCCATAGTACAGAAAGTGCCAAGACGTCCTATGTAAAGAACAATGTCAGTGACTGTCACTTAACTGCAGTTTGGCCAAAAAACAAGAAGTCGTCATCACAACAGAAATGCATTAATGCACACCTAAATACAGAGAGAGTTGGCCATGGGCCATTTTATAGGAGTACAACAGTGCCAAAATTCCTCAAAGCAAAATAGAATGTTGAATTCATATTTAATTACATGAATTGAAAATAAACATGTTGCAACAAACATGTTTGAATTTTTCTGCATTGCAATTTGATCTGAATGGAAAAATCTTTACAGCATTTATAATGCTTGAAAGTTGCAGCACTGCAATTTATTGTGGTTGTATGTTTCAAATGAAAATGTAGTTCAAGCTTTTAAAGCCAGTTAGTTAGAAGTGATACGTTCTGATCGACAAGTAGTTCCCTGTGAAGTAGACTGCAGAGGGAGCAGGAAGGAAACACTTTAAAGTAGACTCAAATTTTGTCAACCTAAATTTTGTTGACATGAATTTTAAAAAATAATGAACATGGTATTTTTAACAATTGAATATATTTTTGTACACCAATTTAGTACGGTCAATATTTTTGCATTGAATGTTAAAAGCTTGAAATAAATTTTTATTTGAAATATACAACTACAATAAATTGCGGTGCTGAAAATTTCGAGCATTATAAATGTTTTTTTTTTCTTCATTCAGATCAAATTGTAATGCAGAACAATTCGAACATCTTTACTGCAACAAGTTTTTGTTTAGTTTATGTAATTCAACATGCTAGTTTGTTTGGAGGAATTTTGACACTGTTATATGTACCATTTAATGTTTCATACATACAGTACAGAAGACACAAATAAAATAGGCAAGTATTAGTGATGCGCGGGTCGTCTTTTAACCCGCGGGCCCCGCGGGTAGCCCGCGGGGCGGGTTGGGGCGGGTAAAG
>JAQMYK010000008.1:13562281-13576060 GCA_030014345.1 Clarias buthupogon
AAAGTAGAAGTACACAAAAAATCTACTCAATTACAGTAATGCGAGTAAATGTAATTCATTACTTTCCACCTCTGCCTACCGCTATCTGCTAAATGTGCTGTGATTGCGCCAACGTCTGCCCTTAGACTTCTGCTGTGCTATTTTGCAAACTGTTTTTCTGTTGTTTTCTCACTACAAGGAAATTGGCTCATCATTTGTGGTTTTCACACATGTACTACAGATTTAAAATATTACAAAACAAAAGAAAAAATGTTTTGTTTAATGCTTTTGTGTATGAAGAAAAAAGGCATTGCCTCGCAACCCATAAAAGGCCTCCCATAAACACACTTTAACTGAAACAAGCGGTTTCAACAGTTTCTTTCATCTTCACTTTCATCTTTCATCTGTCTAGGTGCCTTAACTCAAGCCATTCGAAATTTTGCCAAGAGTCTGGAGAGCTGGCTGACTAACGCCATGATGAACATTCCCGAGGAGATGGTCCGAATCAAAGTGAGACACCTGTATACTTACAAACATAGTTCATCCTGTAACAATCCTGTACCAAGCTGACTTTTAAAGGAACTTTATGTGGCACTAAATTGTGCACCTTTTAGCCCTAGCAAAAAGATGTTGACTTCTTGGTTTGACTACTTTTCACCATGTTTGCAGGTGACGTGTGCGAATGCGTTTGCACAGACGTTGCGCAGGTACACCTCTCTGAACCACCTGGCCCAGGCTGCCCGTGCCGTCCTGCAGAACACCGCGCAGATCAACCAGATGCTCAGTGACCTCAACCGAGTTGATTTTGCAAACGTACAGGTTTGTGCACGGGGTCTCGCTTGCCTACTTGAAAGAGAGACTGTAGAGTGCACAGTTGGCTGTGGATGCTCAGGCAGACGCAATGGGTTCTGTGGGCTGTGGTGTGGGACCAGCAGTTCGTGGATTGCAGCATATTTTCCGTTTACGGTACATTTGTAGGTACTGAATATCACTGGAAACTTTGAATAACCTGGAAAATACAGAAAATGCTTTAGAAAAATGATGTGCAATTGTTTGATAAGCAAAATTTTTAATTATGGGAGTGGATGTGAGAATAAAACATTTCACACAAACCATGTGTGAAGTGAATAACTGGTGGCTTTGATGCTGTTAAAGCTGCTTCAACACCAAAGTTGATTATTTTCCAATAACAGCACACACCACAGTGATTTATTCCTTTTATACCACCGTGTCTGTGAAAACTATACCGGATTCCTTCTAAAAGGCTAAAGAAATATCTCCTTTAAAGAAATGTCTCTATATCATATTATGTATATAACATGTCTGGAATCTATCACAGCAATGAAAATGAACATATTTAAAAATTTGTTACTTTCGATCACATTTTTAATATTGAAACAACATATTTATTCAGTATCTACCTTGTAGTCAATGTTGCTTTGTAAAGTTATATACCGGTTATATAATGTGAAATGAATTGTTTTTAGACAGCAGCACATTGTCTGCTCTTTACCATTAAAAAACTACCAGTAAAACCAGTAGGGATGGTGTGTAGCAATAGCGTGAGTAGGGAATGTAAATCTGGATCTGCTTGATGATTCCTTGGAGTTTAAGGACCTTTAATTCTAAATGGCGAAGAACTAAACATAGAAAGTCTGGCGTGGTTTGTCTGAGAGTGCGACCCAACTGTCTAATCTCTAGATAACACCTTGTGACCTCTGCGTATGTGTGTATATATGTGTGTGTGTGTCTGTGGTGTAAACATGATGATTTCTTGTATTCTGGTGCTGAGAAGGACTGTACATGCAGACTTGCTATGTGTGGGAAAGATTGAAGACTAGTTTGCCTTCATGAGAGTGATAAAACCATAGGGCTTTTTATGCACGCAAGCCGTCATGTGTGTGTATGTGTGGTCTCGTGTGTGTTTGCTGACATTCTCTTTTACCATACAGTAGGTGTCATTTCTGAACATGGCCAACGACTGTGCCTGTCTTTTTCTGTCTGCAGGAGCAGGCCTCTTGGGTGTGCAGGTGTGAGGACCGTGTGGTGCAGCGGTTAGAGCAGGACTTTAAGCTCACCTTGCAGCAGCAGAACTCGCTAGAGCAGTGGGCTGCCTGGCTGGATGGCGTAGTCTCCCAGGTCCTAAAGCCCTACCAGGCCAGCTCTGCCTTCCCTAAAGCTGCTAAACTCTTTTTGCTCAGATGGAGCTTCTACAGGTGAGCCATCCTTCAGCTCCCACGCGGCGAAGAAAAGAGTTTAGTGTGTCTCTGGTTGGCGTGCTCCAGTTTAAAACTTTCATTTTTACATTCCATTTAAAACGTTATCATGATAATCAAGATGAACTGACCTTTTTTTCAATTTGCATAATTTCCGTTATCACTCTATGAGATATTTTGTGCTTTGCATCTTTGCAACTCTCACGTATAAGGTTTCGGTAAGCAGCGGGGTCAACATGAGGTGTCAGAACATCTGCAGTGTTTAGAGCTGTAGTGGAGGGATGGAGCAGCCTTCATCGAAAAGATCCTCCCTCAGTTGCTGTTTTGATGATGATTATAGATGTCTGTTGCCTCTTTCCAGAGTAAAAGAATTCCAAGACGTGTTGTTTTGATCACGGCATTTACCGTGTAGCTTCATATTAATTACTTTTTTTCGTTGTAGATTTTTATTCCTGAACTCACCAGACATCCAGATGTGTTAACAGCACTTGCAGCTTTAATTAAAAATCCAGTTGAAGTTAACATTAATTATACTTGTGTCCAGTTATTGACTTATTTTTTTAGGTTTTCTGTCAGTTTAATTGATGAATCAGATAGCCTTACAACTATAATAACTTAATAATAATAATTGTAATGACCTTCATGTTAGGTAACAGTAATCGCCACTCCTGGTATATTGTTAAAAAAAGCAATATAATCAGGAATCACCGGGATATACATTCTGAACCACTTTCTTATTAGAATCACGGCTTAAACAAAACCAGTAGATTGTCCCTGATATCACCTTTAATTACTTCTTTATTTCTCAGCTGATTGCCTGGTGTATTTATGCGAGTAAGGAATGGATGATGGCTAATTATTGGTGGTAGACTGATTACAGATATAGCAATATAACATTTTCTATATAATAGAGAATCTCTCTTTCTCTCTTTCCCTCTGTCTCTCTGCAGCTCTATGGTAATCAGAGACCTGACACTGCGCAGCGCAGCCAGTTTTGGCTCCTTTCATCTCATCCGCCTGCTGTATGATGAGTACATGTATTACCTAATAGAGCACAGAGTGGCTCAGGCCAAAGGGGAGACCCCTATCGCTGTCATGGGAGAGGTACACACACAGACACTCACACACACAGGCATGTGTCATCAAGCACAATATGAGAAATCCAGATCACGTTTACTGTAAAGGAAAAATTTGAAGTGCAGCAAAAGGTTATCACAGTTTGGTTTTGAGAGTGATGATCTTCTCTCATTTTCTTTTTTTTTAACCGTTAGTTTGCCAGCCTTGGTCGCAGTCTTAACCCACTGGATCCTGATAAAGGTATTCTGTCTTGCTGTCACACTGCTTTACTCTCTTCCTGTCTCATACACACACACACACACACACACACACACACACACACACACTGATGCACACTTACCAACTCCTTCTTTCACATCAGTGTTTGTAAAGCAACTCTTTGTGTGTGTTTAATTTTCAGAAGAGGAGGATGAGGAGGAAGAGGAGAGCGATGATGAGTGTCAGGAATTGGCTCTGCCCGCTGATGGAGCCGCTCTTGGTGAGGAATCTCTGGAGCCTCCTGCTAAGCTCGCCCGAACCGACCAGAGAGTGCTCTTCAGTAACACAGAGAACTGAGAACACGCGCACACACACGCGCACACACACACACACACACACACACACACACACACACACTCAAGCACATTCACACACAAATGTTGTTCGCTATGTACACATACTAACAACATGCTGCAGTTCACATAACTCTATACATATATACTTCCTCTTTCTCACACTCCCTCACTCTCTCTCACACACACACACACAGACACACAGACACACAGAACTATGTAATGTTTTTTTAAACCAATCTCTATCGACTAAATCTGTAGCGTATGTGCCTATCCCAGTCTTTGGCACGTTTCCTTGTACTGAGAAAAAGAAGAGTTTACTGCTTGCTTTAAACTCACTTATAATGGAAGTCTCAGGGCAGGAAAAAAAATCCATAAAATTGATATAAACCTTTATATCAACTGCCCCGTGTCCTACCCTTAGCCCACCAATATGAGTGGCTTTTAAGTCATACACTTTTATCAGTACAGCGAAATATGCTGCAAGGATTCTCAGTGTAATCACACATACACCACAGATGTGTAGATATCTGACTGTAAAACTCTGGAGCATTCCTCCTGGACTAAGAAACAATCGCTGGCACGATTCTACTGTTAAATCGGCGTGATAGAGAGCTGGATTAGAATCCAGACCGATGCTAAACAGACACGCTTCGATCTGAAAAGGGTGTGTTTCCATATGATTTTTCTTTGCACCTCTGTGCTGACACAGAGACGTGTCAAAGTGAACGAGAAAAGCATGGACAATGAGACACTGGAGATTCGTTCGTGGACGGAATGGAGCCACGGAGCCATGTGAGCTTCTGTCTATTAAACTCCCGTGAGGGTAAAAATGGGAGCTAGTAGGTGCCAGCAGAATGACTGTAAACATGTATGTGTACTTGCGTGTGCATGTGTGTGTGTGTGTGCTGTGTATTTCCTGCGGCAGCCCTACTGTGTGTTGTCTGTGTGTTTGTGGGTGGACCGGGGCCTTCTTGCCGTGCTGATTTGAGTGAAGGTGGTACTTTTGTGTGCGCCAGTGTGTGTGTGTGTATATATGTGTGTATGTTGTTCTTAAGAAATGATAGTAGTTGTTTTTGTTGGTGGATATTTCCATGCATTCATTCTCCATTTTTTTGGGTCATTCTTGTTGCCTTTATTGTACACTACCAAGTTACGATTCTGTTTAAAGCCTAAAGAGAGTTTTCATCAACTTTACTACTTCTCATTACCTGCCTCATGTTTTCTTTCATTTTTGACTTTTTGCACTTTTTCCGTTGTTCGGTTTTGGTGTACCATTCCAGACTCGGTATAGGATTGATAGTATCTGTGTTGTCTAACTAGAGTCACAAAGTGGAGCCCTTCTCTCTGTGTTAGACTGGTGATTTGCACTGTTTTGTGCACATTTAATGGTATATTGGTATGTGTATTCAATCCACTCTGGTTTTTTAAAGCCCCCCCCCCTCCCCCCCAACCCCCTTTTTTTCTTTAAAAAAAAAAAAAAACTGCCTACGCACTATTTTACTCAGAGAAAGGGTGTGATAACTACATTTAATGCAAAGTGGACAGGCAGTAATGAATGGGAAAGTGCAGTGTTGTTTTGGTAAAGCATTGCTCTTCAGTCCTAATGCCTCGATTGAACTTTTCTGAGCTTTCCTACTCCTACTCCTCTGAGTAACCCTCTTTTTGATTCTGTCCTTGTGATGTAATGAAAACTTCTTTATGATAATTCGAACCTGTCTCTCCTTCTTTGTGGGATCTTACAATCCATCATCTCAGATCTCTGTTTTCTTCAGCTACATGTTCAGCATTATTTATTAGACTGTATATTTTGCGAGATACCGAAGCAACATTGGCTGCACTCGTGTTTACTTATCCTGATAAACACAAACCAGCATGTACTTTTCTTTCCCTCACTTCTGATCTTCTGATACAAAGACAAAAAGACATATCACAAGTGGTTCTGAAAAGCCTTTCAGTACAAATAGCCATTTTCATAAACTTCAAGAATTTCCCTTTTAAGGTCATTTCAGTTTCTTATTTAACAAAAAAAAAAAAAAGGAAAAAAAAAAGAAGATTAAAAAAAGAGTGACAGTGTTTTATTAATCTTCTAAACTATGAGGATGATTGTGCCTTTGGAGTAATCAAATGGAATTCAAATGTTTTTAATTTAAGATATGAATAAATTAAGAATTTCTAAAACCGTGAATGTGTCCAGCCTTTTGTTCTGTCTCTCATACTTTTGGAAAGTGTACAGGTATTTGAAATGCCAAATGCCTAAATCTGAACTGGTTTTCACTTTTTTTTTTTTTTAACAGGTCGTGTTGCTTAACCGCACACGTGCTTCCTGTAAAAAATTAAAAAAACTAAACCGGATCTCTGATGGCACCTGACTGCGAAAACAAGTTTGTGTCTATAGACGATTTCGAGAAAAGTTTTGCGCACCCCTTGCTTTTGTGGTTTCCCTTTACATCTTATAAGGAAGTTGGTAATAAGAAGACTGCGTCGGTTCCACGTAAGGATGGCTGAGAAACACAGACCGGAAACCAAGTAGTCATGCAAGCGTGCAGTAGGTAAACTATTGTCAGACATGTGTTTTATCCTTGTGAATGTAATGTATATAATGAATATGCTAGTAAGCTTTCTATATAGTGTACAGTCCCTGACCATACACTGGATTGAGTGTTTCAGATACTCCAGTGAGATCTCCTACAGTCCAACAGCATGAATCCACACACCCTACTTTGTGTCAGTTGTTCAGCCTCGGCTTGGAGTGTATGGGTTGTGTAATAGTAGGAAGACTGTTTTCCTGGATCACACCGGGCTGGCGCTTAATATCAAACAAGCATTGCTTGAATACCATGACCTATTAGAGCATTGTTGCTGACCATGTGCATTGCATCATGGACACAATTTATCCATCATTCAATGGCTACTTCCATCATGATGATAACATGCCATGTCATACAGCATCATTTCATGAACAGGACAATGAGTTCAGTAATGACATCACCACTCACCACCAAATCTAGGCCCTATACAAGACTTTTGGAATGTGTTAGAATAGGAGATTCGCAGAACGAACATACAGCTGACAAAATCTCAAGCGATAATGACACACACTTATGTCAACATGAAACAAATTCATTAAGCAATGTAATAAACACCTCACCTCCTACCCGGTAACACTGTGGCATGTGGTTTTTATCTGTATGCAATACTGTGCATTTGTACATATACTGTATTACACAAAGTAAAAACTTTTAAACAGGACTGGCTACAGTAGAATGTAGTAGTAGTAGGAGTAAATGAAAATAAAAAATATGATCAGGAAAATTCAGCAATAATATAAAAATAAAATAATAAACAATATTGAGTTGAATAAAGTTATGTGATTTTTAGAATGTTTTTCACACACCCAACACACCCCTTTTGCTGTTCCTGGAGCCAACGGTAACTTCCGTTACTGACTTCCGTTTGACAACAATGGGAAGTCACATAAAACGCTCCTTCCTCTCCCTCAACAGGAGGTTACCTCAGCGTCCTCACAATTCAGCTCTTTGCTCAGATTAACCAGTGTATGGTTCGTTGCTGAAAGGTTACTAGTTTTTTTTTCCAATAAATACTTGCCAGAGACAGTAGCAACTCAGAGGGAAATTTTGAAGCTTTGGAACCTGATCTGATTGGCGTTGTAGGTAACATACCCTACCAGTCAAAAGTTTGAACACACCTTCTAACAATGACAATGCTGAAGGCATCTAAAATATGCATCCAAAATGTGCTTTGAACAGTGGATATTGATACTACTTATAACCTGTAAAACCTTCATAATGGTTCTAATCTGAGGCGCTGTTTGTTAATTGGTGATTTTTGAGGCTGGTAACTTTAAATGAACTTCTCCTCAGCAGCAGAGGTAGGTCTTGGTCTTGCTTTCCTGTAATGTTCTTCATGAGAACCAGTTTCATCATGGTGCTTAATGGGTTTTGTAAATGCACTTGACAATACTGTTCTTGCAAGAATTATTCCAGAACAGCTGGCCTTAACAACTGATTGTTGTTGTTACTTAATTACCTAATGCCATATGTGCTGTTTCATGGTTTTGAAACAAATCTCCATTGTATTGTTCTAGAATGTAGAAAATAAATTCTCTATAAATGTCCAAATGTTTGCCTGGTACTGTAGGACACTGAGGCGGCACGGTGGCTTAGCGGTTAACACTGTCGCCTTGCACCTCCAGGGTCTGGATCCGATTCTAGGTGCTTGGTGGGTTTCTTCCGGTTAGTCCGGTTTCCTCCCACAGTCCAACGACATGTAGATGAGGCTTATTGAAATTCCTAAATTGCCTGTAGTGTGTGAATAAGTGTGTATGTGTATGGGATTGGCACCCCATTTAGGGTGTACCCCGCCTCGTACCCTAAGTCTCCAGGGATATGTTCCAGGCCAGTTCAACCCTGTATAAAGGATAAAGTGGTATAGACAATGAGTGAGTGAGTGAGTGAGTGTAGGACGCTGTTAGCCGAAGCAAAAATAATGAATTTTGTCCATGGATGAATAGCCAACACTGAAACCCAAACATCATTGCCCTTTCTGTTTTTTGAAGATTTTTCTTTAGTTGGTAGTTAGCTAGTTTTTAGGTAACAAAATATCTATTTGCTTATCAACAGAGACATCATGGAGAGGGAAAAGTGGGACTGACTACCCAGAGCAAATGGCGAGAGAGCAGTTACAATTCTGGAATTCTGGATTAAGAATGTAAGGCTACAATCCTACTGATCATCTCCATTTGTGTGGATTTATTTATTTTTATCCCATTAAAGGATGAATTCAGTGTGATGCTCACAATGAACCGAAAGAGGGCAGTATAGCACTGATGTTAAAATGAAGTCTGATAATCCAAAGTATGGATCCAAAGTGCTGATCTCTGAAGCAGACAGAGAGAAAGACAAGAAGATCGACACTGTTGGAGGTTAAACTACATGGGGTGTCTGCTGTCAATCAAATCAGCATGCATCTATAGAGCAGTACTGAGTTACATCAAATGAACAGCTTCCTAAGCTTGGCCTACTGCTGAGGATTTCTACTGTACAACTTTTCATTTTTTATTATTATTATTTTGCTCAAATCAAAGTACTGTTTATTTTTTTTGCCTCCTTCATCCAAGAGAATCAGCTCAAATTACGATCAGATCTATTCTTTAAAGTCTAAATGAGGCACTCTACATATGTTTATGCTTTAGATGAAATTGGGATATTAAATTATTCAAATGTACAAGCGCCACCTAGTGTCTCCCTGTAGTCTGATGTCAGAAGGAATGTCTTTCAGCACAAACACTTTGTCTGACACACACACAGATACAGATCTTAGCTCATAGGTGTTTCTCTGAGCTCCGACAGGTGAATCTGACAGATAAGATATCCCTAAAACTCTGGATTTGAGAAAGGACACACTGGATCTTCAGTGTGTTAACCCATGCTTTTTTGGATAGCTTGTTGGTCTTCCAGAAGCAGATGTGGTAAGATAATTTTACTAAACTACATTAAGCTAAAACAATTTGGGGGGTTCAGAGAAACAGGGATGGCGGCATGGTGGCGTAGTTTTGAGCACTGTTGGACCTCCAGGGTCCGGGTTCGATTCCCACCTCAGCTCTGTCTGCATCGAGCTTTCATGTTCTCCCCATGCTGGGTGGTGTACCCTGCCTCGTGCCCCATTGAGACCCCTCGTGACCCTGTATACAGGTTAAAGCAGTATGAAACAGGGGTGAATACCTACCTTATGCATTATTTTGCCTACAGTATAGAAAACTTTTGCAATCATTTTTGACTTGAACATTAATCCCAATTAAGTCCAATTCATTTCCATGGGAATGTTTAAGAAGGATGAATACATTTGTGTTATTTGCAGGACTTTTGAGTATCTGTGACTTCTCTCTTTCTCCCTCCTTTTTATGTTATTCATTTAATTCTGATCTGAGGCTTATTTAAACACCAAAAATAGAGCATGACAGAAGCAATATTAAATGGGTCAATTTGCTATCCACATACATTCACAATAATGACACATTAAAAGAAACCTCTGAATTGGATCTGGTGTCTGTCAATCTGACACAACTACTCCCAAGCTGTAAATTTCTCTTCCTCACTGGCCTGATAGGAAGTGCTGTGTGTCCAAACATCAACCATCAATTGATATAAAATAGTTCCTACCCCGCAGCAACATGCATCATACACAGAAAAAAAGACTGGTCTGACAGTCTGACAAATTTGCTCAACTATTCTGTATCATAGTTCATTCTTGCAGATTTTGTGTTTAATTTTTTCTGTTTTTCAGTCATCTTTCTAACAGGAGTATAGTTCTATTAACATTTATTCATTAATTTATCATTCATTCATTCATCTTCTATACCGCTTATCCTATACAGGGTTTGCAGGGGGCCTGGAGTCTAACCCAGGAGACTTTGGGCACAAAGTACACCATGGACAGGGTGTCAATCTATTAAACTAATGAACTCCAAAAAACCTAATCTGCATGTCTTTGATGTCTTTGCATGACTGTGGGAGGAAACCAGAGTATCCAGAGGAAGCCCACCAAGCACGAGGAGAACATGCAAACTCCTCTCACACAGAACAAGGATTTGAACCCTTAACCCTGAAGGTGTGAGGCCACAGTGCTAAAATCTATGCCACTGTGCAGCCAAATTTATGCACAAATAGATTAGTGCGGGGCTCAAAAATTTTATACACACTTCAACAGTTGTCATCTAGTTCCTAGTTATTGTTTTCTCTAAAGATGTCAGTCTTTGCACCATCATTGATGCTATCATATGACTGTCAGAAAAGAGGCATATATTGTTCATGTTGAAGTGTGTATACATTTTTGGGTCCCTTAGTTTATTACAAATCATCAAAAGGGGCCATATTTGAAATGTTAATTCTATTTTACTGTGACATGTCTTGGTAACAAGAAGTCACTAATTCAAATGCAGTTTTCTTCTCATGAATGAAAAAGTAATTTACAAGAATTAATTCATTAAAAAAAAAACATTTGTTTGGGGTTTGGTTTAGGGAAAGTACTCGCCAACTCAAACTAATCTTTATTTGGACTTGAGCTTCTTAATACTATTGACATAATCTTGGCTAGTCCTGTCCTGAACTTCACAATGGTGGTCTTGAATAGACACCTTCTAATATGTTCATATTTTTGGAAATAGAGCCAAATATGTTCAACTAAAAATTGCAGTTTCCTTCAGGTAATTACGTGATTGGATTTGATTGGTTTGCAGGAGTGGGTGGAAGTAGGACTAAAATGTGGTCCTGCACACATTTCTATGTGGTAGTGTATGACAACACTTTATGGCCAAAAGTATGTGGACACCCGACCATCAATCCCACATTAGGACACTTCACAATCTGTTGCCACAAGGTATATAATGAATGAATTATTTTAGGTTTTCTAAAATTAAAATATACATACAGGGTTAAAAAAATATAATTTGATGAGCCAGAGGCCTGTCAACTTGTTATTGATTATATTGACACGTTAGTAATTAATTATGGCTTTACATTGGCTTAAAATTACAAATTTTACATTGCCGTTTTGCACTGAAAGGCTGAAATCTTAGAAAAAAAAACTTGCTCCAAAATCAACAACTTCAATCACAATGGTATGTTTGGAGGCATTTGATCTCAAGAACACTGTATCAGCTGTTAAGCATGATGATGGTAACACTATACTTTCAGGTTGTTTTGCTGCGGAACTGATGCAATGCAAAATGGGATGGAATATTAAACTGATGGACTACCTTCGAATTCTACAGCATAAATCAAATCACTATCTACTTTTGAGTTTTCAACAGGAGAATGACCCCAAAACTGGTTTTTGTTATGGATAAAACAGGCTAACTTTAAACTTTTTGAGCCTCAAAATTACTGAAAATTTGTGTCCAGAATTCTGCCAGAAGCTTGTTGATGGTTACCAAAAGGATCTGCTAAAGGTGAAACTTGCAAAGGGGCACATCAAAATAGTAATCCTGCTGTGTTAATATTCCTGACTTTGTATGTATAAATTTAACTATGTTGATTTCTATTAAAGTTGTAAGTTGTAAACTCATTCTGACCCAGAAAAAAAATCAGCATTTGTCACACACATCCATACATACACTTGACCTTTATATACCTGTAGGCAGTTGAGAGTTAAGGGCCTTGCTCAAGGGGCAACAGTGATGTTTGGTGGTGCTTGGGTTTGAATCTGGGACCCTCTGATCAGGAGGCTAAAGCCTTAGCCATCAAGCTAACTGCTGCATTGAGAGCAACCCTGTCATTGCAAGTCCAATATTGCCATAAAATATATATTTATAGTGAGTGTATGTGAACTTCTGACCACACATCTATGTACACTATATTATAAATAGGCCTAATAACCTAGTATATTCTGTATTGAAAATTCTTATACATTACATACACTTTATTATACTGTTTATTATACACTTTATTATAGGTTTATATATTCTACAGTATATTAAAGTAATCTCCAAGAGGTTACAGACAGTGATTCATACACATTTTTAAACACATTTCATAATAATTTCCCTAATTTTCTGTAAAGCTGCTTTGCGACAATGACTATTAAAATCCCTATACAAATATAATATAATTAAATTAAATTGAAAATTCTCCAGACAAATATTGATCATTTTCCCTAAATGATGTTAACTCATTTATACTCTCCAGCAAAAGGCTGGTATCAAGCAATAACCTCTTTGCATGTAATTGCCAACAGGAACAGTAGTCTATTCCCAGTGAGCTAAATATAGTCATGGACCACTCTGTGTCATGGTACACGTGATACGGGTGGGGGGATATATTGTACCTGACCTTACCTAACAGAGATTGGCTAAAAGTCAAATCTATTACTATGTTGATACATCACGGAGCAATACCCTATATTGCTCGGTTTAAGCAATAACCTGTCATTTTATCTTTTTTTAAGAATTACGAAGAGCAGAAGGTGGGAGAGAGAGAGAGAGAGAGAGGAAGAGAAAGAGGAAGTGCTGGAGTAAGTTGGATGAAAAGACAGGCTTGAGGACGTAAGCCGAGTTGCTGTTGGTCAATACACCGAGACGTCTGGCTATATTTGGCGGCTCCCCTGAGGTATGCCTAGTGCAGAGTTTGGCCTTTCTCCCTCCTTTCCCCTGGTTTCTCTCACAAGAACTAGAAAATAATGTCAGCTCACAGATGGGAAGGAGAGTGTATTCAGACATCAACACCTCAGCACACATGCCAGCCATGCCGTCTTCTTGTCACACTCTTATTTTTGCTCTCTGTTTACTGTTTTCTCTTATTATTTCCACTCGGTTCCTTTCAGCTATCTGTTTGATGTGCTTCTCCGGCATTTTGGCATGTGACGCACCGTGGAGAGGGAACATATGCTGCTGCTCTCTCTCTTTGCCATGCTGAAATGTGTGGCTTCCTCTGCCTTGTGTCCACCTGTTCCCGCAAGGCCCGTGCTAACACTGGTGCTAATCTGTTAAGAGTTACCAGCAGCCACTGCTGACGTGCTAACGGCTGTAATCAATGCCGATGACTGGCAACAACTACTGAAGCGCTCCCTGGAGACAGACATGCACTTCCTGAGAGACTGAATAAAGGCTAACTGAATCAGACAGCAAATAAGTTTTCCACAAACATCAATTGTTTTGGCTGCAGTTTGAATTACAACACAGATCAAAAGAAAGTACAGTGTAATACAATTCAAACCTGACAACACTACTAATCAGCCAATAATAGGCCACAGGATATGTTGCACTGAGCTGTAATCAGTCATCTTAGTTAACAAAAGATTAAACATGTATTGTGTTAATAGAAAATTTCCAGAGGTGTCAAGTAACGAAGTACAAATACTTCATTACCTTACTTAAGTAGAAATTTTGAGTATCTATACTTTACTGGAGTAATTATTTTTCAGCCGACTTTTTACTTCTA
>JAQMYK010000008.1:13582255-13596045 GCA_030014345.1 Clarias buthupogon
TTAAATAAATTCTAGATATAATTTTATTTATTTATTTTTTTCATAAACTTTAAATCTAGAAAATATTCGAGAATTCTAATAAATATATCTTTATAGAAATTATTTATACATAATTCTTTTTAAAAATAAATATAGAAAAGTTGACAAGTTGCTTTGACCTTGACCTTGAGGTCAGAAAATGTGGCCTGTATGGCTCAAGATCTTCACATTATTAGTCAATTTGTCCTTTCAAGGTCCATTTCAAACTTGTTTTTTGTAGGCATCAAAATAAGCCAAGGTCAGATGAATGACAAAGCAGGAATAAAGTTTAAGGAACATTTTCTCATATTATAAAATTTATTATAAATTAAAGCGTAAAACCGATTGACATTTACAAGCACAGTATGGTGATGAGATTCTAAGCCGCAGTAAAATGGTGCAAATGTTTTAAAGAAGGCTGTATGTCCGTGAATGACATTCCCGGCCGAGATGGCTCTGAGCCCACTGTATTTGCTCCCTGAACATTCAGCGAATGGAACCCCTGATCCTTGAAAATTAACATATAATTTGTTGCCAACTTGTGGAAGAGATGCATCTGTATTTGGGTACCACTGCCATATTACCCATTATAGTCCTGACCTCACTCCTCACTCCAACATTTCAACATGTTTGGGCAATTTAGGGAGTTCCTGGGAGGCCAGTGTTACTAAGCAGGCAGCCTGATCCTTGCTCTGTGCATAGTAAGAAAACTTTCCTTGTTCTTAATCACCTATTTTAAAGTTTGCCTTTCCTTCTGTTATTCATTCATTAACAATATAAAAATACTTTGTATGAAAGTGACTTCTTTTAGTTTCATAGAATTGCAAATTTTCTTCTATCCCCAACCCAGTCTATGCACTGTAGCGTGTTTGAGCCAACATAGTGTCAAAAACAACTCAGATGATCATATTGATTGCATTATTAACACTTAAAGCATAAAAAGGCCATTAAAGCTTTATTACACATGATATTGTAAAGTACTTGGCAAAGCCCTTAGTCAATCAGATTAAAAAAAAAATCTAATAAACTCATTGTGAAGAAAGTGTGTGTGTCCATCCCAGTATAAAAGTAAATGAAGATAGATTCTGGCCTTCTTGACTATTCTGCGTGTGATGGTGCGTGTCAGCAAAGAGTTAAAAAGACAGGCTTGACCATCTCAGTGTGTGTGGATGGAACAGATGCATTGAGCCCAGGGTATGCTGGCTCTACATGGCAAAGAATGGTGCACCACACAGCAGGGTTCACACTAACACACACACACACACACACACACACACACACACACACACACACACACACACACACACACACACATTTGAGAACACGCACTCTGGTCTCTTGTTCTTTCACACACACATAGCTAAATGTGTGCTTACAGATGAGCATGCCTGCACACACATACACACAAACACTCACACACACACCCTAGTCTTACCATCTTCCAGAGGACCTTCTACAGGGATAATTATTAATGCGGAAATTTAATGTTTTATCTACACCTAAATCCAAACCAGATTTTGTAAATAAATAAATAAATAAAAATTATTAAAAGACGATCTGTTTTCCTTGTGGGCATCAGCCAAATGTTCCAGTGAGATCAAAATGGTCATGCATTACTATCCTTCTTATGACATAACACTATATTAATAACACTGTATATATTTAGTATATTACTAAACATTACATGTATTTTACATTTAGATTGTATATCATTATTTACCACTTAACTTATATGTACAGTACACTGCACACACTCCACTCACTAGATGAGTGCACAAGATAACATTTAATTATTCATTCATTCATTCATCTTCTATACCGCTTTATCCTGTATTCAGGGTCGCGGGGGGGCCTGGAGCCTATCCCAGGAAGTTTCGGGCACAACATTTAATTATATACGACACTATGCACATACAGTATAAACTATAAATGAATGAATGAATGAATGAATTATTTTTTAGTTAAAAAATAAACCATGAAGTAGCTTTTAATTTCAAATTCTTCATATAAATGAGCTCAACAAAATTGCCTTTGAGGCCACTGCTCACCTGAAGATGGTGTACCAGGTGCAGGATATCCTGCTGAAGCTTCTCCGTGAGTGACATTTCAGGGGAAAGCACCAAAGCTTGCTTGTTGTCTCTGAGTGTGTGGACCCAAAGGAGCAAAATCGATGAATGAAATCAGCAATCAAGTGCAGATGTTTAAGCAGATGTTTAATCATGCCAAGCAACTTGAATGTGAGTGCATACCTACATACATCAATATACTGTACAGCATGCACACACATGCACACACAGTGGGGAACAATATTGATTCTAAATGGCCCAAAGCACATTGCCTTAGTAGAGTTACAGTTCTAGCTGTGGACGTATAAGCAGTAAAGCCCGAGATTAGGCCAAACAGACATCGATACGGCCGCAAAGGAATTCCACTGCTGCGTACAAACCGGGTAACAAACAGCCACTTAAAGATCTGCCGAGTTTACTGGCCACTCAGACACCAGCTCCGAGTCTCGGCCATAAAAACTGTCACGCCAGTGTTTGACTTCCAGATGAATGACTGATACATATTTCTCGGCTCCAGCTCATCTCCGAGCCGTCTCCTTGTTTCCCCACAGAATGACCTCCAGCTCTGCATCACAGCTTTAGTTGATGCTTTGTCAGCAAGCTGCCACTAAGAGCCCATCGTCCTAATGAAAGCTTAAACATTTTAGATACACTGTCCCAGCACAGAGCACTTTACATATACAATCGCGTAACATAAATATTGCCCCTATATAAGGAAGTGTTCTGTATGTAGTAAGGCTGATCATATAGGGAAGGAGAGCATTTAATGAGCCTGTAGGGGCTAATAAACAGTCATTTAATGAAAGATGTGATGAAGATTGGGAGACAGCTCTTAGATTACACACACACACACACACAAAACTAAACAGCCACCTCCCCTCCAGTAAAGATTGGATCAAGGTCATGAGCTCTTGTGTGAGCAGTTCCACAGCCATCATGGATCTCTTTCTCTCTTTCTTTGACTTATCATGAGCTGGTGTGAAACGGGGGAAAATAGCAACTTTCCACAGAAGCGAGAAAATCCGAGTCTCAGCAGTGTTATGTGTGAGAGCATCATGAGCAGGAGCTCCAACAAACCGTCTCCTTTCGCACACTAATTCTTGAGCTCTCGCCTTTTGCGTGTGTGTGGAGACTGGAATGTCCCACATGGCGCCATTTGTATTCAGGCTGGCGAACGACGTGCACTAGCGTCTGACGCTCCGTCCACTGAGGACAACAAAAAAAAAATTCTGACAGACTGTTGACGAAAAAAAAAAAAAGAAAAAACACAGAGAAAGAAATGAAAAAAAGAAAGAGAAGACAATGAATTATATTCCTTTTATAAATATGAAAAGTGCTTTGATGTAAAACAGGTTATTAGCTCAGTCTCAGACAGATGACATAATATAATACTTAGAAAGCAGTGGGATTCTGTTAACAGAAGCAAAGCTGTCAACAATTACAATGTTTAGTTATTAAAAAACAGCACATTGTACTTTTAATGTATTTAAAGCTGCATTAAGGCCTGAAACAAGTTAAGCACTGACACTGCAGACTCCGTCCAAAGATGCCAAATAATCATCTCCTCACAGAAAACATCACCATATCAAGGACTATACATAGGCTTAAAATCTGTTCCTCTGTAAGTGCAAGTTGTTACTAGACAAATGATAATGTATATAATGAGTTAATATAAATCTGTGGTGAATTTAAGCTGTTCTGCGCATCAGAACTAAGAATTCAACAGCGCTATGACATACTGCCTGGCCCAAAAAAAAAAAGCTCACCATTTCAGAAGGGTAAAATTATTGGGCTGAATCAAGCAAAGAAAACAACTAAAGTGATTTTCAATAGCTGGAAGTGGATTAAGAACAACACATTATCAAAACCTGGAAGAGCACCTTTGGACTTTAGTGAATTGGGACTAAACAACTGTGTGGCCAAAAGAAAACCATTTTAGTGAGACTAATCAGAAAAAAAGCCTTGCTAAGTTTGCTAGGGAGCATAAAGATTGGTCTTTGGAGCAGTGGAAACTGCCATGAGCCTAGACCTGGACTTGCTTCAGTTCTTCAGGTCTAGGCTCAGCAATGTTATGGTAATAAAATGAAATCAGCTGATGACTTGAATGTACTGAATGGCCAGATTATTACATGAATGGAGAGCGTGAGGAATCATTTTCATACATGAACTGGCCACCACATTGTGTGCTGTAATCAAAGCTAAATGTGATTGAATGAAATTAGAGTGTGTGTGACTTTTTTTGTGGCCAGGAAATAGAGTTAGTTGCAATACCAACTTGATATATTTGGATCCCAATGATCTCAATGATCAATAAATAGAATTTTGTTAAACGAGTATTAAAAAGAATAAAAGCCAAAGGTGAGTTAATGAATTCTCTGTTATATACTGTTTATATGTTTATACGCTGTCTTTTGGCTAGACATGTATAAAAGTATTAGAAAATGACTAATTAGAGATAGGATATGAAATGATTAACATTCTTCTGCTTTATACAGTACAACTTGACACACTAAGATTACACTCAAGTAAGACTGTTTAACAAAAATCTTATGGTAGTTGGGCTATATATCATAGATTTGGGGTAGGATTGGGAGGGTTGGGGCTGGAGCCCATCCCAGGGAACTTGGGGCACGTACATCCTCGATGGGGTGCCAATCCATGGCAAGGCACAAGAATGCCTGTGGTGGACTGTGGTCTCTGGCACCAGGATATTGGCGGCAGATTCTTTTGGTGCTGTGGGGTATATTCGTGGAGTAGGACCTCCGTGGATTAGACCTGTTTGTCCGGTGCATCCCATGGGTAATCCATCAGATTATGATCTGGGGAGGTTTGGGGGCCTGGTCAGCAGCCTTTGGCTCTTTGCATGGTGGACTGTGGTGCACGGGATGTTCTGATGCCTTTCTTTTGTTGACAGCATTGATCTTTTTTGCCAATTTATGCTGCATTGGATTTTCTGTGGGATTCGATCGGATAGGCTGGCCTTTGGTTCCCGCGGGCATGGGTAAGCCCATGCCCAGTTTGCTGGTATAAAGTTGGTGATCAATGTTGTTCACATCACCCAGTGGTGGTGTTAATGTTATAGCGGATCACTGTATATTCAGTAAATAAATTCAAGCGGGGCTGCTTTGTAATGAGACATCAACAAGATTAAAGCATTTTTCCTTATGTCTATACATTTGTGTGATTCCCAGGAACAATAATTTTGGGAAGTTCAATTGTCCTCAAAATAAATAACAGAAACATCAGAACTCACTTATGATGAACGAATAAGGCATTTTTGGGGCAGTTAATAAACATGTCTTTTACATTATGACATTACGCAACTGCTGCTCTAAATCTACAATATTACTGTATAATAATCTGTAGTTGTGTGTCACAACCATAACACCCATATTGTGCATAGACATGACAAAATAATAAAGAAAGGAAATTGTAAAAAAGGTAAACTTCAGTTCTGGGAATTTGGATAGAATGCAAACAAAATGGCCTAGTGGTAAGCAATGTCACCTTGCACCACCAGGGTATGGGTTCGATGTATGCCTCGGGTCTGTGTGCATGGAATTTTCATGTTCTCCAAGTGCTTGGTGGGTTTCCTCCACAGTCCAAAGACATGCAGATTAGGCCCAAATTGCCGGTAGTGTGAATGAGCGTGTGTATGTGTTTGCCTCTGAGATGGATTGGCACCCCATCCAGGTTGTACTGTACCCCACATTGTGCCTTAAGACTTCTGGATTAGGCTCCAGGCCTTCTGCAACTCTGTATATAGGATAAAGCAGTATCGATGATGAGTGAGAGCTTTTATAATCAGTGTAATGCTTGTTTTGAATCATGTCAGTTAGCTTTCTTTTTATTATTATTTTTTTATTAAAACCTTTATTAAAAGAGTTTCTATTCCATTCAATTTCCATTGTAAATCTAATAAGGGGCAAATGAAGATCTGTTGCCTGGGAACCTGAGGTGTGTAACACCTCACTTAATAGCACAGCCTCAAGAATTCATTTTTGAAGCACTAAACTGCAACCCCATCAGTCCCTGAATGTCAATCAGTTTGTTCAATCACATTGTCCTTGCTTCCATGCTGCTGTAAATAGTTTGAGATGCAGATCAGTTGTACACCCAAGAAACAATAATCTGGTGCCAAGGACATCTATGACCTAGATGAAACAGCAAAGTATTATGCTAATATACAGATCACCAAGGGACTGTGTGTGTGTGTGTGTGTGTGTGTGTGTGTGTGTGTGTGTGTGTGTGTGTGAAAAAAATGGTAAAGCTTGATGTTATCTGGATGACGAGGTACAAGGTGCTACAATTATGGCGTAACAGGGTAACACACAAATACACACACACTACTGGCACTGGAGACATCAGTTAAAAGACATGAAAAATTGTCTTATCCAGTTGACACTTATGTTGATAACATTTATTACGATGATCTTCATATTTAGAACATTTTCTCTCTAGTAGTTTGCTGTAATCAAAACCTGTTTCATCCAATCAGCTTCAACATAATGTTTTTCTCCTTTTACTCTAGTGCCCTCCTACAGTGTGCTGATTTATGTTTCCATATTGCCTTGTGCCCTCGGATCCCTGACATACTGTAGGCTGCGACCCTACACAGGATAAGTGGTATAAATAATGAACAGAAGGAAGACCGTTAAAGGATTTAGGATTGATTGCCTCCACCTACATTACCCTTAAAATCATAAAGGTTTGCTTAGGTTAAAGTCATAAGCCATTTTCATCTAATTGTTTGCACGGGTAAGCAGGTTCCTTAGTATATAGATCAGATACATCTTTGGGCAAGTTTTAATTATGTAATAGATCACCTAATGACTGCCATATAACTGCACATTTTATCACCTTGCATATATCGAACAAGACTTAAATCATCATTAACGGTTGTTGGTTTCTGTTGTTCAAAAAGACATGGTGCAGGAATGAAGATGGTTGTACTGTACTTCGCAACACATCGAGTAAGAGCTACAACAAAGGTGGAAAATATAAATAGAGTGTTATTGTAATGTTATAATAATGGCCTTGAATCTTTTTCCACATTAAAGCGCAGGTGAAGCATTTTACTGTCATTAGGTTTGCAGCCTTCGTTTGAAAATGAGGTGTAACATTTACTCTGGATCACGCATGATCACTGTGTTTGGCTTAAAGTGTGATTGAATACAATATTCTCCTGGAAGTAAAGAGACTTTAGTCGTACGGTGCATTTTAAGCAGTTTCATTATCCATCTGATGACAAAGTAAAAAAATTTAACAGCAACAACAAACACGGCTGAGACTGCGTGAGTGAAAGCCTCGGATGAAACTATAGCTAAATCCATTGGGAGACTCAGCTGCCAATAAGAATGCACAACATGAAAACAGAGGAAATTGAAATCCTTCTGCAGCTGAATGCGAAACGTTTTAAACATGTGTTTGTATAGAGAAGTGCATGCGTATATAGTGAAAATCACCTCTCTTTCCTTCATGAAAAGGTTAGATGGTATAGTAGGTTAGAAATCAATTATCACTCCCCAAGAAAAAAAACCCCAAAAGGGTAGTTTCTCTAAACAACACTGGCACTCCACAGCAATGAAAAGGGGGTCAGTGGGATTTTAAATTCTGTTCAGGGAGGTTGTGAGAGACTAAATCTCACCGGGTGCGATTTTTTTGTGTTTATTTCCCCTTTCTTTCTCTGCTTTTGTGGTCTTGCCAACTTTCTCTGTGATTACATTATCACATTTCCCCGTTTTTGAAGGCAAGGGAATGGGGGCAATTGATTTAACACCCATATATTAGTTAATTACACACTGACCTTTGTATTCAGAAAAATAAAGCCCATTACTAGTTAGTCTGTCTGCAAGGGAAGTAATAAAGGAGAAAAAACACCTATTACATTTTTTTTTCAGAAAACTGCAGCTTGTTGTAATTGCAGCTTGACCTAGAGTTTTTGCAAATAGTTGACTAAGTAATCATAAAATTATCTATAAGGCGACACGGTGGATTAGTGGTCAGCACTGTCACTGATCACCTCCAGAGTCTGGGTTCGATTCCTGCCTTGGGTCTGTGCGCATGGAACTTGCAGCATGTTCTCCCTGTACTTGGTGGGTTTCTTCCGAAGTACTCCAGTTTCCTCCTACAGTTCAAAGACATGCAGATTAGGCTAATTGGTGTTTCCAAATTGCTTGTAGTGTGTGAATGAGTATGTGTGTGTGTGTGGATTGGCACCCTGTCCATGGTGTACGCTGCTTCGTGCCCTAGGTCTCCTGGGATAAGCTCCACCGTGACCCTGTGTACAGGAGAAACGCAGTACAGGAGATGAGTGAGACGTAGCCTGTAAGTCAAGTTCTTCTGGCTTGTGGTGTTCAGCTAAAAGATAAATGAACGCCAGAGACGGTCCAAAATCTGGGGATATTTTGCATGTTCTTATCTGCTGTGTTGCATTTTTTGGTCAGCTTTCACGCTTAGCAAAACCGATTACGAAATAAAAATTTTACTGGAGTGAATGAAAGATTAACCGAACAGAGCCTTTACCGTGGCAGAGATGAATAATATGTGAACTGATGCCTCTTCAATGGAGACAAGAATAGCATACTGAAATAATATTTTTAGTAAAGAGCTTAAGCCTGGTATTGTGAATTTTTTACGTGACAATTGTATTACAAATTATTCAGGATTACTAGTCTGGCTTATACTCTTAGTATAAAATAAACAGAGAGATGTTAAGATGATTGTTTAAGATAACGATACAGTAAACTAGAGATGTGTGCTAGAAGTTATTTTTTAAAAACCTTCTACAGTATTTTCTAAACTTGACTAGAGGTACTGTAAGTATAAATGCAACAAACAGCAATGGAGTGAGCAAGATATCCAGTGCATTCAGAAAGTATTTAGACCAATTTTTTAAAAACTTGAATGAACTATTCAGACCTATAGATTTTGCTTTTATTAAAAAAAAAAACGGATGAAATGTTATTTTACATTTTTAAGCTACATTCAATAATCGATAAATGCAAAAAACAAACCACCATTAATATGATCTCTTGCACTCTGTCTTTCTTTGCCACACAAATCTTTAACCTTTTGCCTTCACCGGAAAAAGTAATGAAAGTGAGCTCTTGTAATGAAAGGTAAGCTTGTGTTATTTGTTCGGTTCCATGGGGTCCCACACTTGCTGCATGCCTCTTCAATAATCATAGGAGTTCAAATTATTTTATTTGTCACATATAAAATTGCAGCACTGTGAACTTCATTTTGTCACATATTCCAGCTTCTTAAGAAGTTGGGGTCAGAGTGCACCAACCTTCTGATCAATTAACCACTCAGCCACCAGTGCACCTGTAATGAAAAGTCCTGATGTAAAAATGAGCTTGGTCTGATCAGCTACTATCTGCAAAAACACAAGTGGGAGAGTGGTACAGTACCTTCCAGCCATGTCTTGACTAAAATGTTTGGTAAATGCTCAAATAATCAAATTAATCTTATAATCTATCTATTAATGGATTCCATCCAGCAGTTTGACCTGCTCAGGCTGGTAGTTAGTCAGAAAAATCCAAAGCTGTATTTTTCAGCAGAGCAATCATTACCTATTACACATTATTTACTGTTAGAAAACAGTAAGGTACAACCAGGTAATTTGTTTGGATAAGAGGCATTCCTTGACTGCTGTTGCCGAGCACAACACCATTGGGATGTTTAATTTCTGTAATATAGTTAAACCTTGGATTGTGAGCATAACTCATTCTGGAACTGTGCTTGTATATCAAAGCACTCAAAGCGAATTTCCCCCATAATGGAAATTCTGACGATTCGTTCCACAACCCAAAAATATTTATATAAATATAATTAATACAAAATATAAAGTAAAAATAAAACAAATTAACCATACCTTTGAAAATAATCGTGGCTGTAGTGATTGAGACCAGAGAGAAGAGAGTAGGAGGAGGGGGTCTACTGTATACTCACGCGCACTGAGACTGAGCATGGGAGATGATTACATACAATACTGCTCATATTTTAAGACCTTGCTCTTTACAGAGTTTAAATTTATTTACATTTTTTGCTTGTTTTGCAAAACACTCGCTAACCAAGGTTTGACTGTACTGTAACTGATTGACAGTTAGTCTTACAGTTGTCATCCCCTTACAACAGCTCTACTTGGTGTGTGGAACAAAAGATTCTAGTGTACCAGCTTTCCATTTTATGCTATTTGGGATTGAACACCAGAACAGAATTTAAAACTAGTTTCACCCTTGTTAATGACACCTAAATGTCAGTCGCTAACTGTCAGTCATCAGCTAAAAGCTAGTTCATCTAGTCGCGGAAGGATATGTGTTGACGAGTTACTGCGAACAGATTATGATCTTTTTTTATATTTAATCAGTTATTTGGCACAACTGATTAAATATAAAAAAGATCATAATCTGTTCGCAGTAACTCGCATTTTAAGAACTGTGGCACAAAAGCAATAGCACACTCGAGTTCAGCTGTTGTACTGAATATAAACACAGCTGCTTACTGTATATTGCCATCATAACTGCCTCATATTGCCATCATTGGTACTTAACCCTGTAGCCTTGTGTCTACAATCGTATCATACTGATATTCAGTACAACAGCACCCCATCTTGTGGGATAACATGTTGGGACAACATTGCCCTTGCTACTGCTGAGAGATTTTTGTACTATATGTCATTCTTTCGTGTATTGTACATCATTTAATATTAGCATCAAGGCTTTTCAATGACATTAATGTTACTTTAAGCAAAAATTTAAATGCTCTTTAAGCTAAAATGGCAGGAAAATAATTATAATATATTTTAGCTTAGAGAAAATCACGGTGCCCACTCATGGGTGTACCAAACCTTTGCAATTTAGAAATGTCAATAAGCTTACAACGCATGTCTTTGGAAACATATGGGAAACATGCATACCCCATGTGCACAGAATGAAAGCACGATTCAAACTCCAACCCTGGAGGTGCGAGATTATCACTGAAGTGTAATGAAACAAACCTGTCTTTACAGTATAGTGCTTCTCGGGTTTCTAATCATGTGAGGAAATCATCTGATTCCATGGTAGCTTATAAACCTCATAAACTACTGTATAAAAACAGGATTCCTTTGGATTGCAACAATTTGCATTAATATATAACAAATGGACAAAAATCTATAATTACATGCAACAGAAATCCTAAACAAATCTGTTATGCTTATCATGTTCAACCTATTGATCAAATCACTTGTGCATATGTGCAAATATTGTGACATATGCTAAAGCCATTCATAAATTTGTCTTCCTTAATTGCTAGGGATCATCACAGAGCAAATCTCTCAATGTCACATAAATCAAACTCTACAGCCGTGACTAAAGTATTTGTATACCAGTATTCCCCCTTACCTAAAGGGAGGGATGGACATATTATATGTCCCTAGTGTAATATTATAACAGGAGGTTTGTAATGTTTATAAACAATACACCAAAGGGATGATGTCACTACAGTGAAAAAAGTGTGGCTAAAAACACTCCACATTCAAAAATTCGTTATTGATAAGTTAAAAAGTTGTTGCCAGCATCAGGGAAGGAAAAGGACCAGGACTGAAACATTATGTCTCACATTAGTTTGGGGTGTAGAATTAAATGCTGTGTAAGCGTAATTATACAGTCAATGGGCACCTTCATATTTAATAAGAGAAAAATGCAGAAAATTCCATTTTCAATTCAGTCGTATTGATTTATGTACAGTATATAGGGGCTTCTTACAATGGACATTGTCATAAAGCAGCTCAACAGAATATCCTTATATAATCCTTATATAGATTTAATATGAAATCCTTAATGAGAGACAACAGCGGCAAGGAAAACCATCTTGAGATGATGTACAGTATGGAAGAAACCTTGAGAGGAACCAAACTTCTTCTAGGTGACACTGGTGTAATTATAAGTCATTACTCTTCCAAAACTGTATGACATAAAGTCAAACAGTACTGTGTATCCTGAAAAGATGTTCAAGTCAAGTTATCCCCTGAAGAATATGTGCATGTGTCAATTCGTGTGTAATTGATATACTTGTTATTTCTACAGTTCATTTTACAGTAGGGATGTAACACCATGCCACTTCCTGTTTCTATCAAGTGCATCTAGCAAGTGCTCCAAATATTCACACCTGTGACTGTATAGGGATTTAAACCAACAATGTATTTTTCTCTTTTTTTAAATAGAGATGTACAAAGATTTTTTATTTAAACCATAATCACTGTTAGTATTTCTGTTTCTGTATTAAGGTGTTAGTACTTGCTTGCAAGTTTTTTGAAATGTATTTATTTGCTTCTGTTTCCCAAAAAATCTACTTGATCAGGCAGTTACTAAGAAGGAATAAATAAGCACTGTATTTTTTCTTTTACTATTGATCCCTAATAATCTGAATTCTTAGTTAAAGTCTAAGGTTTGTCATGACTTTGTTATGTCAAAGTCTAGAGCTTGTCATGACTTTGCTCACCCCTGTTTTGTCTGTTGGTTCTAATAAAACCAGAAAATATGCCCTTGTGCGCATCTGTCCACTTGTCAACCTGTATCTGAACTGGTTTGTCAGTCACAGTGATGGACAAGTTGAATCCTTGCGGTCTCCTGCCAGAAGTGATTTGATGACAAGTAGACTTAAAACTTGTGGTTTCAAGTTTTGTCTGTCACAAAAACACAACATAGACTTAAAAATAGAGGTCTGATGTACAGTAATAGGTTGTGACAATTATAATCCTGCTTTGAGACATTTTGTTCGGATGCCAAACCAAGAAATTTCATCTTGGCCTTATATCACTGTCCAGATTAGACACATATCCTGGAGGGGTGGCCAACCCCAACTATTAACCCTTGTTTGCGTAATCTACACTTGAAATTGTAATTAGCATAACCACACTATCGTGTCATGCGTTTAACCTTTTGTATGACAGCCTTACGCTCAGCTTGAGCATATACTGATTCTGAACATGCAAAACCATGACATTATCCAAGTAGCAGATATTATCCATATTCTGTATTATTTACTACAGTATGTACTATATAAGTTTTATAACCTGAGATGCTTGGGAATACATAAAGGTACCAGAACCTTTATTTGATATAATGAAATTCTTGTGCAATAAAACAAAGACGTTACACGTAGGAACAGTTTTTGAGTTGCAGGATTATTGCTTTGATGAGATGTTGTGATCTGTTTTTTGATATTACATTTTAAATGTCTGGATATGCAATATGAACATTAAGTCAAAACACTGACAAAATGATTTGGAAAAAAAAGAAAGTTTAAAACAGCTCAATTGAACTAGAAAAGAAAGTTATTGGAAAATACTCATCAAAGTGTTTAAAAAAAAAAAATCAAACTGTGCAACTACTGTATCTAACCGCTATGTGTTTGGGGCCTTGGGAGGACAACTGAAGCATAAGTATTATAAATATTGGCATGCCATAAGGTTGTCTACCTCTTACCTTTTACATAACACAGCCAACCTTAAGGCAACATTTGCATATTCAAATAATTAATTGAATAATTAATTTATATCACTGAATTTTCTATGATTTCATTTAGTAGCCCATATTGAATACAAACCGGATTCCAAAAAAGTTGGGACACTAAACAAATAGTGAATAAAAACTGAATGCAATGATGTGGAGATGGCAAATGTCAATATTTTATTTGTAATAGAACATAGATGACAGA
>JAQMYK010000008.1:13599430-13620269 GCA_030014345.1 Clarias buthupogon
CACACACACACACACACACACACACACACACACACACACATCCACACACACACACACACACACACACACACACACACACACACACACACACACACACAAACACACACACACACATGCACATGCACACACACACATACACACACATACACACACACACATTCATAATCAGTGGCAATTTAGAGTAATAATAGCTGTATTTCTGTACTCTTCTATTTAATGTTAATTATCCAATTAGCCGCCAGTCTACTGCTGCCATTATCATACTGAATTTCTTTTCCTAATATGCTCATAGTGAACATCCTTTTAAGGTTGTTAGCACTCTTTGACTTCTTCTCCATTGTCTCCTTGTGGCTTGCTCTGAAGCTGAATCTTTTTTTTTTTTTCTTGGGTTTTGTCCCCTTTTTCCTTGGGAGCTCACATTGGATCATTTGAGCTGGCACAGGTTTTATGCCAGATGCCCTTCCTGTCACAGACCTCCCATTTTCTAACCGGGCTCGGGACTGGAACTGCATGCAGCGGCTGGGTTGTATGAGACGTGGGGGGGAAGGCCTTGCCCAAGGACCCAACAGTGGCAGCCCAGCATTGGCGAGGCTCAAACAATCAATCCTTAGTTCAGCCAACCAGCCTTGACTCTCTGAGCCACCACCGCCGCTTGGATGTGAATCTATCTCTGGTTGTAATTCTGTAAAATAAGCGAAGCTGACATTCCACCAAAGTCAAATGGCAGATTTAATGTATGTTGGCAAAGGGTTGTGCTAAGATGCTTAAGGAGCTGATTGCGCGCTGACATTACAACTACAATACCTGTAGCTCAGTGCAATTCTGTTATATCAATGTAACATAATGGCAATGATATGTCAGACATCAAAACCAAGCGCACTTTAAAAAAGAAATATTTATTTAAAAGAAATATTCATAACTGTCACTACAATGTCATGGCATTGACGTAAGTATTCATAAAATTTTTAGGAGCAGAATTATAACTCACTTGGCAAGCAATGACATATCGTAACAATTATTGCTCTGACATCACTTCTGCTCTGGGCTACTGTCAGTTATCATGACAGTTGAACATTTGCTTTCCCCAATGTGTCGTAACACAGCTTCATGCCAACTAAAATCTATTTTACTTCACTCTATAATTGATAAAAATCAGTCGATATGACAGCAACCACCTGTTGGACTAAGTCTTTAGGCATGTTTACAGAGGAGTCATGTAGCTTTAAGTGAGGCATTACCTTAAAAAGTATATCTAGATGTGCCTTTGACTTAATTCGTGTGGAATTTAATTGCACACTCATAAGCCTTTAAAATTTTTTTTAAATATGTTGAATTTTGAAATATGTTGAAACTAAAATCTTTATGAGTTACCGTGAAGGCCCCGGAATGAAAGTGGGAGATTGTGTTTATTAAATATATTTAAATTGCACACTCATACAGTAAGCGCGTATTAAATAATGTACAGCGCCATCTGTTGAATTTTGAGATGAACTAATGATTTTTTTCAAGGTATTTATAATTTTTTTTTATATATAAGGGTGTTTTCCATTTCAATTTTCAAAGTAGCATACTTTGCGATTAGACAAAGCCTATATGTTACCTCATGCTCGGCCAAATACACCAGTGAAAACCCCATTAAAATTCATTCAGTAGTTTTTATGTCATGCGTACACAAACAAACAGACAAAAATTCCAAAAACGATCTTGATGTGTGTTCTATTACTTATCTTACATCCCTCCAAATAATTTTTTAGCAACTATATTCAATGCACAGACATGGCAAGTTTACAGTTTTATTATATGTATAGATTGCTTGTACTGTATTAACAGCAATCTTCATTTATTCCTTCATTCATCTTATTTATCACTTTATCCTGCTCACGATGGAAAAGGATTGGGAGCCTAATATGGGAATCCTTGGTATGATATGAGAACACCAGTGCATAACAGGGTATCAGGGTAAACCTGAGACCATCAGCAAAACTCCTTACAAACAGTAACATGAGATCAGGAGACCCTGGAACTGTGACAACAATCTTACCCACAATTTCAACATGCAACTTAAAAACTGTGCAATAAAACATTTTTAATGATGACAAATGCCTACAAATCTAAATCTATGTGGACATTGAACCTAGGGAGAAAATACCAGAAAAACAGACTCGGATATTATTTACTTTCAAAAATGTCCTGTCATTTTATGTTAAAGCTGGTATAAGCATATGAGCATTAAGCAGGTCTTCTCCGTCACACTTGATAAGGTGATACCATTAGGCCATGAGCCATGACAGGGAGGGGATTATGGGTGGGATTATGCACTGTCTAGCTCATGACACATGGTAAATTTGGTCAGCATGATAAGCTTAGTGTCACTTCCACTCAATCTGAAAGTAAAGCAACAGGATCTTTGCAACCATTTGCTTTGGAGTCTAATAGACATACAGTATACATTTATTATAGTAAAATAATATAATATTTTACCTGAGACACACACTATGTCAGTTTAAAATGTTTAACACTTGGCATCTTAGAAGCCTAAGTAAGGTAAATAAGTATAAATAAGGTTAATGTGAAAACCGTGTTTTTGTTTTTAGAGCTGCTAGGTTCAACTAATTTGGTTTGCACCCCTTTGGCCCTTAGTGTCAACTTATACCCACATTGCCAGCTCACTGACTTTTGGTTTATGACTTCTGCAAGTGTACAGGTGTGTCATATTCTTTACATTTTTAATAAACACAGCAAATATCAGACTGCGGGAAAAATATGATCATAGTGACCTCGACCATGGTATTTAGAGTTTACATAGAATGGTGCAAAAACCTAAACCTCCAGTGAGAAACACTGCTGTGGGTGGAAATACCTTGTTGATGAGGTCAGAGGAGAATAGCCAGACTTATCTGAGCTGTTAGAAAAGCTGTGGCTACCCAAATAACTACTGTAAGCAAAAAAAGCAACTTAGAATGCACAACACATTGAACCTTGAGCTACAACAACAGAAGGCCACAGTCGGTTCCATTTCTGTCAACCAAGAACAGGACTATAGTGGATTTTTCCAATCCTCTACTATCCAGGTTCAGTATCAGGAATTGCCGTCATTAGCGAGAGTGCAGGTGTTTGTAATGAAGCAGACAATGAGTGTACAATGCTAATTACGCTTGTAATACTTCAAAATGTGAAGAATACTTGTGAATACCCACGCAATGCATTGTGCATAGAAGCCTCAAAAGAGATGAACATTACAGCTGGTAAATTCCGAGAACACAAATTTCTTGGCACCATAACAAGGCAGATGACCTTTTCATTTGGAAGATTAAGTCGGACTGCCCAATAAAATTAAGACAAAAATGTCTAGGAGGCATCAAGCTTCATGTTCTCTGTTTAGTGAAAATGAGATTTTATTTCATGGTGTCCACCATCTGTTGGGTTGTGCTGTTACAGAATGACGGCTGCGAGTGCAGCTGCTGTCCACCAACAGGGCACAGGGTGAATGCCCCAGTCTACACGTGCCCATCTAAAAATATCTCCTCTCCAAGCTACTAATGGCCTGCTCATTGCAAGAAGAACAGAGATGGAAAGGTTGTTGATGAGCTAAAACTGGCACTAAAACAAAAGGAGGATGAGGTTACAAAGTGTTATTAAAACTTGACTTTTCCTCCTTGTCCTCTGTTGGAAGATAATGCAGGAATTAAAAAAAAAAAAACGTTCCTGATATCCAGATCAATATCCAAAGCAATATCCAGAATCTTGAATTATATATATATTTTTTGTTAAATAATACTCAAGCTACATGAACATGAATAGGTTTTAATAATTGTAAATAAATCTGTCCTGATTGGGCTTTACAGTTAAATGGGTCCCTCACAATTAATACCAGTCAAAGGTTCTTCTAATTCCATGGTCGTCCCTGATTTTTATTTTCTTTCTACATAGTGAAACAATGCTGAAGGATGCAATAATCTCCTTTAAACAGCTGATATTGAGATGTGTCTGCTACTCAAGATCTGTAAAGCCTTCATAATTCCTCTAATCTGAGTTACTGTTAATTGTTGATTTTTGAGGCTGGTAACTCTAAATGAACTTCTCCTCTGCAGCAGAGGAGTTATGTATTATTTCATAGTTTAGAAAAATCTATTATTGTTCTAGGATGTACACTGAATTAGAAGGTATCTAATACTTTTGACTAGTACTGTAGACTGTATAACGCTTCAAGCACATTGCTACATGTAGTATTTTCAATGTTTAGCAAACTTTCTTTGCTTCTACATTTTTCTAGTGAATGTATAATATTTCAGTATATAATTTTTTTTTTTAAGATAAATTTGGTTTGCAGTTGTATGATGTTTGACCAGTACACACCTTCAAAGTCAATGTTTTTTGTTTAGTGATTTATTTTCTACATTCTAGAACAACATTGGAGATTTCGAAACTATGAAATAACATGGAATTAGGTAATTAAGTAACAACAATAACTGACAGTTGTTATTTAAGACATGAAGGTCAGCTGTTCTGGAATAGTTCTTGTAAGAACAGCATTATCAAGTGCATTTGCACAACCCATCAAACACCATGATGAAGTAGCACTGAGCAGCACTATAAATGTCAAATCTAGTATAGCATATCAGTGACACACCAGAAATGTTTGCATATATGAAAAATGATAACATGTCCAGTGATCCTATTTGCTTAAGGGTGCAATACTATTTTCACCTTTTGTAATTTATCCAACATGTAGTGTGTGGACCTTTCTGTGTTATCATGGAATTATAAACTCATTCATTTTCAAATTAATTTTTATACTACATCTTTAAATAAATAAAAATTTCTTATATTTTTGTACTCTGTCAAAGTATTTTGTAAATTATAAAATTATTTAATTTAATCTTCCTTTCAGCTTTTCAGTCAGTATCGCTGGTAAGAAAGCTTATTGTGCTCACTAAAGCAAAAACTCTATTTCTTGTGTTCTGCTTCTTTTCCCTACAGGCAGTAGGCGAGTGAGATGGGCGTTCGTTTAGGCCTCCTGAGCGATGCTCTGTGGCCGCCACTGCTGTTGTTGCTGTTATTCTGTGCCTGGCATTGCTGCTGGGGCAGGCCATTCACGATGCCTGATCCAACTGTGAATGTAGCGGTGGTGTTCAGTGGGTCTGCTTACCAGGTGGAGATTAAAGGGCGCCTGAGCCGGGAGAACTTTCTGGACCTGCCTCTGGAAGTGAACCCCATCACAGTGCTGGTGAATGACAGCAATCCTCGGGCACTTCTGACACGCATATGTGACGCACTGGCTGCTAATCGCGTGCATGGCGTGGTCTTCGAGGACAACATTGGCTCTGAGGCTGTGGCGCAGATCCTGGACTTCATCTCGACGCAGACATCTGTGCCTATTGTAGGAATCAGTGGGGGATCTGCTGTCGTCCTGCCGTACAAGGTCAGAGTTGGGTGCTGATGCTGCAGTACATGTGATACTCTATATACAGTATATTTGTACAGTATATTTGCCATGGGTTGTGACACACATTTCTGAGAAGTATATTATGGAGGCTATAATGTTCACATGGTGCCCACTAGGACAAATGTTATTTAAAAAGTAGCTTAACCTTTCTTTGTCCTTGGGGTCAAATTTCCGCTATTCAATGTTTAGCATCTATAAATGAATAGTTGCCTTTTTTATTTTGTTTGATGCCTTTTCCTAATTTAGTGGGGTCAACTGGATTCACAAATTTTATATGCATCAATGTTCTTTCGGGGTCAATTTGATCCCAGACTCAAACAATAGGTTATAATAAATAGCAATATTTTACACACTTCGTTTTTTATTTTAATTTAATAATCTTTAAAAAATGTCCTTCTGCTTTTCTTTTCTACCTAATCATACCTACTGTATAGTAGACAGGAAAACAAAAGTCAAAAGTCGAAGTCGAAAAGTCAAGCCTTTAGGATACTGACACTAGAAACGCAATATTTCCAGCCACCTCGTCTCCATGTTTTCTCTAATCGCAGTAAACTAGTAATTACAATAATATACCATAGTATTATCATGGTAGGAACCATAGGACGTTATAGAGTACCAGGGTAGGTACTATGACACTTCAGTGGGTACCGTGGTTGTACTATGGTGTATACCGCTGTATTTGGTGAATACGAAGATACAGTACTTATTGTGTACCACAATGCTCCTACAGTTCAGCAGGTATCAAATCTTGTATGTTTATACTTTTAGATATGTTAGTTACTAGTATAGTATAGACGCTGTTACATACTTGTAAGGTACTGTATATTATATATATATATATACCGCTGTGGTACATAAACATGTAAAAAAAATATTTTTGCCAGTATACTGGTATGTGTTTCTTAGTTACTTGTTAAAACCATGCACCATATTATAGCACTGTTGCATCAAAGTATGTACCTGGGTAGAACTATATACCACAGTGTGGCGCAAATAAGTACCATGAAGCACCTGAATAAAATCAGGGCATGAAGATGGTATTAGACATAGCTGAACGACTGACTGGTCACAACATTATGTGTGATAATGTTTTTTCACCTTATGTACCTTGGGCGTAGAACTGCTGAAAAGGAAGGTTACTGTGTTGGGAACATTGAGAAAAAAAACAAGGTCAAGGTTCCCTCTAACCTTATTTTCATCTTCAATGTTTGCCTTCACTCACAGAGCTACTGTTGTCTTTTTACACCACAAAAACAAAAATGTCCTGCTGATGAGCACCAAATGCACAAAAATGCTGTCATGAGTACCAGAGAGGACAAAAAACCACAAATGGTCTTGGGCTGTTTACGTTCTAAAAATTATTCCGAGGTTGAATTGACCCTCTACATAATGTATAACACTTTCACTGTTAATAAGAGTAGTTTTTGTTTCCAAACGGTTTAAATAGCAAAAAAATCTACAGTACTCAGAACTAATATAATAGACAATTGATGAGATTTGATGTTGATTTGTACATTTTTCCATAGTCACATAATAGATATTCTGATTGTAAAGGGGGTTGGATGGGAGTTATGTTTTATTTAAAGGGCTATTTAGGTAGTCAACAAAGAAAAATAAAATACCTAAAATATAAAATTGATTATAATATTTTTTTCCCCTGCAGGTTTAAATTGCTGCAAAATGACCCCAAGGATAAAGGTCTGCTGAAAACGTTGCGCGTTTTTATTACTCACTCACTCATCGCCTATACCATTTTTATCCTGTATACAGGATCGCCTGGGGGGCCTGGAGCCTATCCCAGTAGACTTAGGGCACGAGGTGGGGAACACCAGGACAGGGTGCCAATCCATCGCAGGGCACACACACATGCATACATACTAGAGGTAATTTGGGAACGCCAATTACTCTAATCTGCATTTCTTTGGACTGTGGGAGGAAACCGGAGCACCCGGAGGAAACCAACCAAGCACGGGGAGAACTTCATGCGGAAATCGACCCTGGAGGTGCAAGGCGACAGTGCTAACCACTAAGCCACCATGCCACCACAGGAAAATCCAAGGCCCTGGAAACACTAGAAAACACTTGGAAAAAATGTAAAAATGTAAAAAAAAAATTTGCTTACCTGGTAGTATATACCAAACTATAAACAAATTAGTATCCAAAATTAAATCACCACAAATATAACCAGGCCATTAAGGATGCCGTTACAAATGTCCTACTAATTTCAGATCTTTCCGTTTCCATGCTGTTACCTTTTACTTTTTTTGTTGCATCCCATTCTGGAAGCCTTCCAAAAAAAGACGAACCCAAATATTTGTATCTATTTAAGACAGATTATCTGTTTACTCCGAATAATGTATTTATACTCAGTTACATCCCTATTACAAGCAGAGTATAAACATTATATACTGTAATGAGATGTCTGTGGCTCCCAGTGAGGCGAGGAAAATGTCCAATTTGAGGAAACCCTCCATCCAACACATTGCTGGAGTAATTAGCATGATAATTAACCGAGTCATGACTGTCATTATCGCTAACATCCTCAGCTGGTCAGCCCATCTTTGGTGACTTTTGGCACTGAGATAAGGACTTACACGGATACAGATAAATGCCCTCTGCTGTTTCTCACTATGTGTTCTTGTGCTAATAATTTACATTAATTAGATGCATCACACGCTAACAGCAAGACTGTAATCCTATTATTTTTCATCCGATAATTCAAATACAGGGACGCATTTAGGACTACAAATTCTATTATGAATATAAGAAAATAACCGCAAACCAACAAAAAAGTAAATTAATACTTGGCCATTGAGGAGCTCCTAATGAGAACTTCAGATCCCTTCATATTTTATAGCAGCACACGTATTCAGTTTCCCCTCCACATAAGCACTACTTTGAGTCAAGTGATGGTGCTCCAGCTAACAATCCCTTTTAAATGTCAGAAGCGCTAATAAAAAGGAGACATTTGTAAAATGGACCGATGTGGAATCGTCTGCAGAGCCCCACAGGATGGAAATTTATGAGTTTCTTGCAGGTCTCAGCTTCAGAGCCAGATTTTAATTACAATAAAACAAGTGCACTCGCACATTACATATCTCAGAGTGGTAATGTATGTCCCCTTAGAATATAAGCAGTCAGAGTGAAACATAGCAACAAGGTCCCGATGAAAATGCCTGCTAATCTAGGCAACTTGGGATTTACGGCTTAAATACGGATAATTGTGAGAACCGTAACATTCTGTGATAAGAATGTGCAAACTCAAAAGCAGCATGTTTTTTTTTCTTTAACTTAGTCTGTTAAACTAAGTTCCAGATATTTTTTTTTTCAGGGAGTATAATATTAGTTTACTTTACAAAACTCAACAGAGGGACTTAGTTGAATACAACATGCACACAAGAAAGACTTTTAATCTTTTTTTTTTTTTGAGAAGAGAAATTTATTGCATAGGAAAGGATTAAAAGATTAATTTAAAAAAGATTAATCCCTCATAGGGAAGTGTGAAAGGAGAAAAAGGAGAGAAATTAATCATTCATCAACTGATCTGTTGGACAAGACCCAATAAATATTCAGACACAGGAGTCAGCGGAAATTGGACATTATGGTCTCCGCAACTTCATTAGATCCTAACAGCTGCTTGGGTAATAACACTCTCCCCAATCTTCTCGCGCAACATTTTCTCCTGTTACTCAGGTTTACTTCCCTGTCCAATAGCCAAATGGATTTTGGAGCTTTGTAAAGGAATTTGGCCATCTGTGTAGTCTCCCTGAGACCACGAAGTGTCATTTGCAGTGTAACATCTCTCCCTAAGATCATTTCCCCTATAATTATCCCATTTTTACATCAACAATAGTTGACAACTCATTACAAAAAATAAATAATTAATTAATCACAACGTTATATAAACGCACATTGTCTCTAATTGTGTTGTGCCTCTGTATTCTGCCCCTTAGTACAAGTGGTTTATGGGTTTCAATCCCAGCTGTGTCACATGCCCTTTTATGTTTCACTTGTCATTAATCAGAACAGAAACAGAAACTGATTTGGTAATTTATTATATCAAAAGTGGTTTGATGAGATGGAAGTACACAACAAAATGTTATTTAAGGGGAATAAAAAAATAAATCACATATATGATATTCACACAAGTCCCTGTTTCATTCAATATAATCAGGTAGTCAGCTGACCTCATAGTTTGCGGCACATAATGTTGCTGAAACCTGACATGACCATATAAAAAAAAGGAACATCAGATCATAATACTGCCCCCAGAGGCTTGTACAGTATACATTAGGCATGATGGTGCATCATTTCATCCACCTCTCTTATTAGCTTGATGTGCCCATCACTATGGAATAGGATAAATCTGGACTCATTAGACATTAGACATGACCTTTTTCCAATGCTCCACAATGCCATTTCTTCCAATTACCATTGCTGATAAGGCTACACAGCTCTTTAGTCCCAATCACTTGAGTTCACTGTTGTTCGTTGTGTGTGTGGAAATGCTCTTACCCATGGCCGCAGGGACTAAAAGCCAGCTTTTCCATTTTGATTCCAAAGAAAAGTCAATGCAGCTCATAATTGAAAAGAAAAAAAAATGTCAGTGCTAGCCACGAAAGAAGGCTTCCATAACACCCAGTGCACCACAGCCTGTCATCTGCATGTACACAGCCCAAGGTCACCGACCTGAAACTCAATCTGTTTGACCATCCATAGAATGCGCTGGACAGATACTGTAGGTCTGATCCATGGAGGCCCCACACCAAAGTCTTGTGGTGTCAGATCATGAGGAGCCAGAGCTGCCCTATTGGCACACATAATGCTGAGCATAATATTTTGCATTGTAATGTTATGGCTGATCAGTGTGTTCACACTTGCAGTTTGGTTCTCTTGATTCAGACCAAATCATAAAATTATGGATTTGTTTTGGTTTGCTAGTATGAATTCCTGATTCACTTAGTGTTAACACTGACATTTTCAACATCGGACCAAAAGTCACATGAGAGGTTCATAAAATGTAACATCATACATTGAAAATCACACCAGCATGGCTCCAGATGGGATGGCAATTAAAATAGTCACCAATGTGCCTAATGTTTTTATTTCAGGACTAGCTTTTATCTACGCAGTCACCAGTAGTGACTGTCCACAACTAAATAAATAATGAATGAATAAATAAATAAATTAAAAAAGGAAAGCAGCGATCTTTAAACCTTTGATGAACTCTCCACAGTCCTGGGTCTGCCTGCCTGGTACAAGAGCACAGAAGCACTCATGATAGTACAGAAGGGCTGCGTTCAAAAACATATGATATTTCATCAGACCGTCCAACTGTTGTACGTTACCGAACATTCCGTAAGCGCTCTTACGAAAAATTGAACACGGCTAAATTAAATGATACATTTAATGTCCATTGTGCATGCTCATTAAATTTATCATTTTATTTTGCCGTGTTTAATTTATTAATTATATTAGGTATTTAATTTTTTCCTTTTTCTTCTTCAGCTTTCAAAATTTTGAAACCGAACTAATGCGGATAACATAGCTAGGGCTTTTTTTTCACCCCAAAGTCGCTTTCCCTACATCGCAAGTCACAGATAAAGAGTTGATCAGTGGAAGTTCCCAGGTGCAGTCATCATTATCAGAAAGGCTAGAAAAACCGACTTGGTTCGCTTAAATATTTTTGGTCTGTGCTGTAGTGGTTAGCATTGTCGCCTTGCACCTCCAGGGTCCGGGTTCGATTCCCGCCAGATTTGATTCCCGTCTCTGTGTGCATGGAGTTTGCATGTTCTCCCCGTGCTTGGTGGGTTCCCTCTGGGTACTCCGGTTTCCTCCCACAGTCCAAAGACATGCAGATTAGTTTAACTGGCGTTCCCAAATTGCCCGTAGTGTCTGTATGTGTGTGTGCCCTGTGATGAATTGGCACCCTGTCCAGGATGTATTCTGCCACGTGCCCTAAGTCTCCTAGGCTCCAGGGGCCTGTATACAGGATAAAGCAGTATAGACTATGAGTGAGTGAGATGTTCTGGTGACACCCCAATGCATCTAAAATACATCATCAGGTTTTATGCCTGCTCGAGTGCACACCAAATACTGAAAAACTCCATTCAAGTTATTAATATTAATTTTCCATTCAAGTTATTAATATTAACTGCAGAGTATTTACACTTAAAGTAATCGAAATGTAAAAAGGTTTGCCAGCTTTAATCAGTTTACTGCATATATAGTTTCTGTAAACAGACCCATGCTGCTCGCAGCATTGTTGAAAATAGTTTTGCCTCTGGTTCGGTTGTTTTTATATGTGATTAGTGCTGACACTTCACCTGGGCCTCTGGGCTCAGTGTGATGTTGGTTTACATAATGAAGCTAGCCATGTCAATTCAGCTGCCCGTGAAGTCCTAGTGAGCGCAGCTGCATAGTCAGAAATAAAACATTCAGATTACTTAATATATGTTCTCATGTGTGATGTGATGTTGAAAGATGATGTTGTCTGACCTCCCAGTTGAGTTTTGATAAACTGCCACCAAGTCTACAGGTGTTCTTTAAAGGAGGCAGTCAAAATGACTGTCATCAATATTACATAATTATTCAAACAATGAATCATACAACTGACCTGACAAACCTTTGAAATATGACATCACTCATCCTGTGCTGACGGCACACACTTTAAACGGCGTTCAGCTGGCAGAGATGGAGGGAGATTCTAAGTGCTGGAGCGACCAAGGTCGGTGTTCAAAGATGCAGCTTATGTGGCACAGCCCTCATTAATGCCCACCATGGCTAAGCCTCATGGCACCATGACAGCTGTCTCGGGTTCAGGTTGATTAAATACCCTTTTTCACAGAGTGCCACCCTGCTGTCTAGCCTGCCAAGAGAAGAGGGGAAACACAATAAAATCCATCCAGATTTGTGACAAATAGTAACCTTGGCTTATGAATGAATTACCCTTAGAACTATAATTGGTATGATTTAGTTAGCAAACTGTCAATAATAAGTACACTATGAACCAATAAATGACTTTAATATACTTCAGTTGTTATACTGAATTTGTATGGCATCTTTCTCATTCTACTATATCTTGCCATACCTTTAGTCTCTCTGAAAGTAACTAAACATCGAATGTACATACTGTATACTGTATAGCTCAGTAGGAGCAATGCATATTGCATATCTCACACTTATATCTTCATGTCTCTCATTTTTAAACATTAAACAACGCTACATGAACCAGACTGTGGTTACACTGGATATCGTAACACCTCCCTGTGGCATGGTTACATATTTATGTAGAGTATTAACTTGTCAGATGAATGATATTTGACTAATTTCTCTGTTGTTCTCTTTCTTTGCCCAACTGTTCTGCTGTTCTGTGCTTGTCAGTTCCTGTGACAAAAAGCGTGCCTTCTGGGCTTGCCGGTCCCAGTTGTGCAGGCATTCCCTTTTATTCATACAAGTGTTTTTTTTCTTGTTTTTTTTTTCATTGCAATATATTAAAGCACTCTGTAACTTAATCAATGCGTTCAAACAGCTTGGCAAGAGAATTATACCTAACCCTCCTCATATGAGGATCATACAAGGATATATAGACATATATAGAGATATATAGATTAAGTTGGGAGGAAATGTAATATGCTCTTATGGGGGCCTATCAATATGTACATTGTATTTATGCACCTTATGGGAAGAATGAGAATGTGTACACTAACTACAGTAGGATGAACACTAGGATAGTGGATAGGGACTTAAATATGTCAGGTTAAAAGGAACTAACTGTCCTGTAGTTACTGCAAAACTACTAGTCCCCCGAATATTAATCACGGACTATATTTTTAATATATAGTCTGTATTTATCTGTATTTTGTTTTGTTGACTTTCAGATGTCTCTTTCTATGTGTAAACATTTTTGTTATTGTAAAGCGGCCTTGAGTCTCTTGAAAGGCGCTATATAAAATAAACTTATTATTATTATTATTATTATTATTATTATTATTATATTCTATCTTGAAAAAAAATCCTGACACTAAAGTATGGTACTGCAGATACAGTATGTGTTATTTTACTGGCAACTGCAAAAAACCCAGTACTACAGTTAGTGTCATCCAAGTAATTTGATATACTGTAAAATATACAGTAAAGTACAACAGCACAAGGAAATTTAAATAAATGTATCACTCCTCTAAACATCCTAATTGTTGCTGTTAGTCTTTTGGCTGGTCCAGTCAGGGGGTCACCACAAAGCACCATCCGATCCACACAGAACTCGGTACCAGATGCCCTTCCTGACGCAACCCTCACATTTTTATCCGTGCTGGGATTTACGCATTGGGTGGGAATTGAACCCGGGCCTTCCACACAGAAGGTGAGAAAACGACCACTGAGTGACCAATGCCCCTCACAGTCATTCTAATAATCGTTAATTACACCAACTCTCAGGTGCCACTTGCCAGCTTAACGCTAGTTCCACCAGGTGCAAAAGATGTAATGGTGGAGCCAAATAACTGATTAAATAAACAAACAAATCATAATTTGTTAAGAATGAATGTTTGTAGAACTGTGGTATGAACGCAATATCACGCTCTCTTATTTCTTAAGTAAAATCCGCATTGCACAATTTTCTTCCAAAACTGGTTTTGGCTATTTCCCACTCAACTGCCAGTTCAAATAGCATATACTAACTGTGGAAAGTGAAGACTAACACATGCTTGACACATGATGAATCTTCTGCTCATGATGCATCACAGGGCAGCTTAACACAGTCTGAGGAAAGTGTCTAACTGTCCTTGTCCAGTTTCACGAGCCCAGAGAGGCCCAGGATTAGCTAATGTCACTGTGATTTACTGTACAGAAGAGAAGGTATGCCATCCCTCCCACTCAGGAAACATGGGTAATATAAAAAACCTGGCATGGGACATAAATTAGGAGTGAAAACCTTATTTTTTTTTCCCCGTACAGGAATTCAGGTACAGAACTTGGTAAAGAACACATACATACGCATTAGACCAAAGACATATTTCAAGGCAGTGATGACATTCAAAATAAATGATCAAAAGGCACTGCATCAGATTTATCAGTTCCGTTCATTTAAAAAATGCCAGTAAATCTTCCTGATAAAATCATACATTTTCCGTATGCATGTGATGTTGCTTCATTCAATAGCACATAAACTGTATTTATCTTATGTATTATTTATCTTATTTTAAATGTATTTACATTATCTGCTCAAATTATGTTTAAATTATCATAGGAGGCAGTAGTCCATGTTAGTCTACCAACATTCTTTTTATCCTATTGTTTATCTTTTCCTCGCTTCAGTATCGCACCACGCGCTGTGTGCTGCTCGAGCCGCAGAGATTCTTCAGCAGCCACGTTTGTGTATGGAGTCAAACAGTATTTATATCACTTCCTCTTTTGAACACGAGCGCATACTTATGTCCCGTCTTCCGTGCTCGGGAACGCATGACTCGTTCCACCTCTGCAATCGGTCCGGGGATTCGTTCCCGAGCTCGGAACGATTGCATGCTCACAGACAAAAATTAACTGGTCCCGGGGCCAAGTGTGCTCGGAAACGGTTCCCAGACCCCAGTGAGAAAACACCCTTAGTTCTTAGACCATCCTGTTATTATCACAGGCTAAAAACCTATTTTATCCTGGGGATATTTTCTTCAATTACTAAGCCGGTTAGGGCAATTACAACCTGGCATCATTGCCACGTTTAATCTCCTGCTTATTTGAAGGGGAAGTATGAAATCTCACCTGTTGATTCTTAAAAGAATGCAACATACAGTATGAAGCAGACAGTGTTCTTAAAGAAACTGTTAGGTTACATAAGTTGTCGATTGTGATTCATTTTTAGTGAGGAAACATTAGAACATCAGGACTGTACTCTGTCTGTTGGATCTAATCAGAGCAAGTGTCCATAGAGATGCTCTAAAATGAGAATGAAATCAAAGCACATTCTCTATTGCCAGGCAATCATGAATTGATGCATTACTCACGCCACTGGCTGGCCTGACAGGAAATAAATCAATGATAGTAATAATTTTTGAGAAGCAGGCACTGGGGATGTGAGTGGAGAAGATGGGACAGTGTAAATGCACAGCATTATAAGTGAAGGACATTGCCTGGTAATGCGGACGCTCCACGCATTTGCTTACAGGGGCCACACGGTGGTGAAGTGATTAGCACTGTGGCCTTGCACCTTCAGCGTCCCACAGTCCAAATACAGTACAGTACATGCAGATTAGGCTAATGGGTGTTCCCAAAAAATGACTCCCTGTAGTGTTTGGATGAGTGTGCGAGAGTTGGTGTGTACAGGTGTTTGTCCGGGTGTACCCGTCTTGTGCCCGAAGTCTCCTCGGATAGGCTCCGGGCTTCCCGCAACCCTGTACAGTATAAGCGGTAGAAAAAAATGAAAGAATAAATGAATTTGTTTACAGACTGTCTGTGTACTTTTTAGTTTGGTTTATGATCTACTGAACTGCCCCTTCAGCTTTGTTTGCCCAATTTTCTGTTCTGCTTCTGCATTTCCATATGGAGAGAACTTAATAGATTTTCGCTGCAATCTTTCTCCTCTGCTTTCACTCTGGCCAAACTGCAGCAGACTGTAACTTTTCTGATGCTTTAAACAGAGCTATTTCTCTTTGCATATTCTATTATCTAAGAGCACTGACCTATTACAGATGAATTTTCACTTCACCAGAGTTTAGGTCACACTTCAAGTTCAGGTCTTCAGGACAGCCATTTTAATGGAAAGACTGTGAGTGAAAGAAATTGTTAAGTTCAGTAGCTGCTTTATACTGATTAGCATTGCTGTGGATGCTGAGCCTGTTCCTGGATCACTGGGTGTGAGAGGACTACACCCTGAACGGGACATCACAGCAATACTCACACGCATTTGCAATGAGGGGCAATTTATAGTCATCAATCCACCTTCTGGCATTTTGGGAGATAAGAGACTCCACACAGACAGGAACTCAAGCACAAAATCAAACCTGGGACTCCAGAAGCGTAAGGCAGAAATGCTATCCCCTAGAGAACGACGGTACTTTTTAGAAATCAAAGCTAAAAATGATCAAAGCAGTAGTGATGCAATTATATTGTTCAATCAAAGCAATACATCTAGAATAAATGCAATAATGTATCAAATACTCTCTTTTATGTTCAAACAAAACATACAATTTAAAATCACTTTAGGATCTTGAATTGATTATTTAAATGAATCATTACAGATTAAAATGCCAAAGAGAATAATTCACATCATTGAAATGTATGAGTACAGATCCAATGCAATTGCTATTTTAACCCACTCTTCTAATATGCCCTTAAAGTGTTTTATATTTAGGCCAAAGATCAGTCAGTGAGAAAAGCTTTGTGATTTTTAGAGCATTGAAAGGGGTCATTGCATACCGGGTGGAATAAACCAGAACATCTCTCATTTCCAGTTACATGAGCAGGCTTAGCCTACTTTCACAATGCTTCAAACATTTTCTTTGAAGGACACCAGACCATGAAAGCTAAACTGCATTATGTGCAGTGCTGTGAAACATTATGAAAATGGTGACATGGTAGAAGTTCGGTTGTAGTTTTAGGTAAATGAAAATCACCTCTTGTCATGTGCAAATGAGACTGAAAACAAGACTGGGTTAAATAACTACATTCAGCTTTCTACAAGCAGCTCTAGAAATAATATAGATTTTTTTTAATGTACAGAGGAGCCAAAAAATTTATACACATTTCAACAGTTGTTATCGATAAAACTCGAAATGAATTATGGCAGCAATGTGTAGTATTAAGTTTTCTCTGAAGATGTCAGTAGTCGGACCATTATTGATGCTATCATGTGACCGTTATTTATTTTTCATGTTGAAGTATGTATAAATTTTTTAGGACCCTCTGCATTAGCTATAGTATTATTTCTCAGTCAGTTAAGAGGGAATTTTCTTTGCGTATCAGTGAAGAATCTATCTATCTATCTATCTATCTATCTATCTATCTATCTATCTATCTAAAATTTCTGATGTTATTGATTGGCAAATCTTGTGACATGACATTGATACTGTTCATGAGTCTATGTGACGGTTCATGCACTGTATAGTCAGTAGTTAGCATTTTTCTGATATTATTATTTTAGGATCGCACAGGAGCTGAATGCTTATCCTAACGGCCAAATCTCTTTTCTCAGGATGACGGCTCCAACTTCCTGCAGCTGGGTGCTTCCATTGAGCAGCAAATCAATGGCATGTTTAAAGTGATGGAGGAGTACAACTGGGACAGTTTTGCAGTGGTGACCAGCCAGTACCCTGGTTATGAGAACTTTGTGGATTACATCCGCTCCTTCACAGACACCTCTTATTTTCTGTGGGAGCTACAGAATGTACTGACATTTGACATGTCAGCTGATAGCATGAATGACCTGCGCGCACGACGTCTCCTACAGCAGATCGATGCTCAGGTTCTGTTGGTCTACTGCTCATATGAAGAGGCACAGTATCTGTTCACCATGGCAAGAGAGGTGGGCCTGGTTGGACCTGGCTACATTTGGATTGTCCCCAGTCTGGCAGTGGGTAACCCCAACCTGCCACCACCTGACAGCTTCCCTGTTGGCCTAATCAGCATCATTACAGACCGGTGGAAGATGAGTCTAAGGAACAGGGTGAGGGACGGCGTAGCCATCATAGTGAAAGCGGTGGAGAGTTTCCGTAAGCAGAGAGGCTTTATACCTGATGGACATGCTGACTGCCAGTCCAGTCGAGTGAAGCCAGACAACAATGACACGCTCTTCAGGTGAGTCAGGAGAGGGAGGGACTGAGTGATAAGAGTTGATAAGGGGAAAAGGATACATAGAGGATGTTGCTGTAGTGGCCCTTTAAGTGCAAATCACATAAACAAACCAGAAAAAGTGAAAGACACTGCAAGAATAAAAATATAACACGGTCAAATGTCAATAATTCAAAACAGAAAGAGTAACCTTGTTTGGACCTGATAGTGTGTGCCAAAATGAACCCAAAAGCTGTAGCATTTTTTTACAACTTCAGAGGGTATTAATAAGGCCATGTGAATGCTGAAAAGAAGGGAAAAAAGATTACCTCTCACTGTCCTATCACACCATGAATAATTTCACAATCAGTTTTTACTAGGTTAGTAAGGTAAGAAAAAAAAAAATTCCAATTCAAAGTCCAGTTCTTTCCTCCTTGTTATAGTCAAAAGAACAGTAATGAGAATATGAAGTTCATTAAGCACCTACTTTCTTCTTTTTTTATATTCTATATTTCTGTATTTTTTTTACCTTTTTGTTTTGAGTAAATATTGATTTATTTTGTGATTTTAGTCTCCTGATGCATTACTTAAAGAGTTTTGAAACATCTAATGTCTATGTTATGACTTTTAAGTAGATTAGAGTAGATTCAATCATTTTTATATATTTGAAATTTGTTAATAAAATCACTGCCATAAAAATTTTTCAGTCTTTTCTAAGTACAGAGAAATTCTTGCCGTTAGTACAGTAAACACATTTATTAAGCTTTTATTAGATTTCCTTCAGCTTTAATTACAAAGCACAATGTGGGGGCCAGTTCATATGTTAATATGATTCCTCATGCTTCCAGAACCACTCTTTCACAATTTGAGTCCTGGAATATGCCTGTACCATGAGGGGGAAAAAATCCATAGATGTACATTAACCTTGTCATTTAGTACATCCAGGTCGACGTCATTTTATTGCGATGTAATGTTGCCCTGAGAAGCTTGTACAGTGGCATGATAGATTCATTAGACCTCATGAACTTTTTCCATTGTTCCAAATGCTAATCTTTATGCTCTCTAGCAAATTGACTAATCTAACTGACAAGTTTTTTTTTTTTTTTTTTTTGGCAACACAGCTATTTTTGTCTCAGTCCTTGTGCCATTGTATAAGTGTGGAAATACTGTTACTTTCACTATTAAACATTACTGTGATTTCTCTTTTTATGATTCAATTTCACCAAGCCTTTACGTGATCTCTATTTTTTTTTCCCGACTGCCTTTCTTTCACAAAGTTGAGAGTGCACCATCATCCTCCAAGGTTTTAATAATGTATGGGAGGCTCCTTAACCCAATTTCAGTAATTTCAAAAAGATCTTAGTTGTTGACTTTGCTTGATGCAAGCCAATAGTCTGACCCTTTTGAACAAGCAACAATTTTTCTTGCCAGGTAGTGTTTGATTCCAATATTTGTAATAAAAGACATTTTGGAATTAAGCCCTGTTTATTTGTCCCTGCTTATGAAACAGTATTATAACAGTAAAGTGTTAACATGAAAGCGTCAGTGCTGTATTCATCAGGCACAGAGAACAGAGGAATAGTGAATGATAAGATATACTGTGTCATGCCAGTGCAGCATCTAGTACCATCGATGTTAGGAAACACACAGCAAATCCTATTTGGTCAATAAAAATAAATAAATGAAAATCTTAATAAGCTAGAGTGAAGCTGAGCTTCGGGGCAGAGACTGAGAGAATGGAGAGTTTGCGATAAGTCAAGGTCATTGTAGGGAAACTGAAGACACTCAGCAGTGACATGAGTCCACAATCGAGTAACATATGTAGCTTTACTGCTCAGTATCAGTCAGGTCCAATTTCTCATCGTAATTTAATAATGTAATTAATACATAATCATTACGTATAACTAGCCATTAAATCATATTTAGAAAGAAATAAAAAATAAAGAATTAACCTATTGCAAATGTTTTGATTTTTATTAAGCTCTGGTTTCACTTGATGGATTTCTTGTACAGAATTGCGTTACTAGAAAAACATATATCAAAATATTAAGATCTAGAGATTTTTTAAAAACTATGCTTTATTGAAATTAATAAATTAGTATGCAGTAAAGCACATTATTTACTCACAGGCCATGAGCTAAATTGATTTTAATTAAGCCTGGTGGTAGTCAGTTTGTGATTAAGTCTATTCACTTGTTAATGAATTCACAGCAGATTGAGATTACACTGGCTTTTCACACAGATGACACATACAGTAAGCATTCATACTGCAGCCAGCCACTGTGTGTGTGTGTGTGTGTGTGTGTGTGTGTGTGTGTGTGCCCAGCTTGTCCAGTACCCCTTAAATCCAATCCTTGTTGCAGTGGAGTTTTTAAAGTACTGTGACAAATGTTTGACCTTGATTCATTTAAATTTAAAGTCCTACACAAAAAGACAGAAAATAAGTAAAAATGAATATGAATAGCAAACATGATTTTTAAAATTGTGCTTTAATGTTTTGTATGTTCGCTCTTTTATCATGCACCCTATTGATGATTTTGCCTGTGATCTACTAGCCAACAGAGGTGGAAAGTAATGAATTACATTTACTCGCGTTACTGTAATTGAGTAGCTTTTTTGTGTATTTCTACTTTT
>JAQMYK010000008.1:13627041-13679972 GCA_030014345.1 Clarias buthupogon
TACACATTAAGTTTACTGAAAGTAAAAACAGTTGAAAGTCAGAGGACGTTTCTTTTTTTGCTGAGTATATATATATACTGTATATATCAAAGAACAAATCAGATTTTGCTCTTAAAACGTCCAGTATATATATATTAATATTAATATTAATATTAATATATATATATCAATTTTACTTTTCTCCGAAACAACAAACCCAAAAGGCACCGGACTAATGTGCATGAGCTTTGCAAATCCCATGTCTTCCCCAAATCTTTACTACAGACTACAGATAACCTGTGTGTCACTCAGAAATTGCAATAATTTTCTCTAGGATTTCTGAGAAGCTTAATTCTGCCAGCAGTCTGATCACTAACAAGCCACAGAGCACAGATCTGTTTCATCTGAGTGCCTTTGGATAAGATTAAGACTCCTGAGTGCTCATATCTACACAAGCAGACATTTTAACATCAAAGTTTTCTAAGGACAGCTAGTTGCTTGCCGGAATTTCAATGGGACTTTTTTTCCTGTGTCCACAGGTGCATAATGACCTACTACACTATTTTAAAACCTTACAAAAAACTGTTTTCTTGTGTTCATTCATAAACCATATTATTAACAGAGAACATAAAATAAGCATCAGATTCATTTAATTATCTGTTCTCTGTTTCTCAAAAAAAAAAAAGTGATTAGTTTCTGCCTAATTACTTTTATCCTCTGGGCTTTCTCTTGCATGTTTATCCCAGCTAGTGGTTTACATATTAATGAAGACATTAAGCCAAATCAACGTACGCTATTATGTTCTCAACCAAGCACAGCAAAAATATAATGAATACAATTATAGAAAAAGACGGTTTAATTAGGCTCAAAATAATTGTCCAAATATGTTCCATAATTTCTTTCACACAAGGAATACTCTGTCTCGTTTTGATGCCTTGATTACGTAAGAACACTGTTATGGAAGTAAACAACCACGAGAGCACGTCCAAGAAGTAAAGACAAGGATAAGGATGTACTACAAAGACATTCCATTAATTTTCTTTGTTAAAGGTACTTAACCATCCATGTAGGCTCGACATAATCACTGTATAGTGCTGAAGAGTAAATACTGGCTGTTGAAGTGGAAGGAGATAAAAAGAGATGGGTTTTCTGAGCTAGCATAGTATAATAGACAAAAATAGTTATGTTTTAAATGAGAAAATATATATTTGGGAAAAAGTTGAACCATTCCAGGGTGTTGCATGGCATGTGAGTGGCAGAGCTACAGAATCTGTGTTTAATCCAACCTAACTGTTTATATTCATGCATTGTGCATTGTGTATTTACATGCTCAAAGCATTTAATCAGAATAAAACTATTTTGACATGCTCAAAGTGGTTCTGTCTGCTGTGATGTTTTTGTCCAATTTTGAGGTTAGGTTAGGCTTCCGATCCTTTACAATAAATCTCACCTTCTGCATTATGATTGGTTAGATGGTTTACTACAGTACGTATAAGAAATTGCGAGTGCTACTCACTCAACCAAAGTTCCAGTGGATGAAAGTAAAGAAAGGTGCGAGAGAGTTGTTCTCAAAATATTGGATATTTTGGAGCAAAGCAAAAATATTTATTCCAACAAGAAAAAAAAATAGTGTTTACTGTACATTGCTAAGATTTGCCATTTGAACAGCTTATGAAAGGTTTACACATCATCTCTCATTCTTGAATTCTCATTCTAATCAGGCAGGATCTGATCAAGTTGTTCAAATTGATGTGGTCACTTGATTTTATTCCGAATGTTTTGAATCAGTAGGTGTAAACACACATATTGATTAGGTTTGGCACATACGTAGATATACGTTTGCCCACCAAGAGCAAAATGTATATCTGGACATAAAATGCAACACCCCAACTCTCAACAACTTAAACTAAAAAAAATGTCTCTGTTACAGCAGTAACGTGAAGCGCCACTATGAGATAAAACACAGGTCATCCTCTTGTGTTTTGGAACATATGAGACAAACTGGTTTTATAACTTCCCACAGGAAGAATAAGCATACATTGCTCTGTCCATACATCTTGGAAGATTCAGTTTTCATATTCTACTTGACTTTTTTGGAGTAAGTCATACTGTGTTGCCCATTCCTTTGTGTTTCATGAGGATTTCAAAGGATTTGTAGGTCCGTTATGTTTGTTTCTGTATACTTCTGTATACTTTACTTTTTTGATTGGCTCTGTTGAGTGATGCATATACTGTAGCCACGCCCACCTTGAGGGAAAAAGTGCTATACTGTATTTGTCCTAAAAAGCGCTGGCTGCTGTGATAAAATCTGGCACAAAACTGCTTGGCGTGATATGTTTCACCCCATGTTTTATCCCATAGTGATGCTTCACGTTACTGTACTTTTTATAAGCAGTAACGTGAAGCACCACTATGAGATAAAACACAGTTCGTCCTCTTGTGACAAACATATGAGACAAACTGGTTTTAAACTTCCCACAGGAAGAATAAGCATACATTGATCTGTCCATACATCTTGGAAGATTCAGTTTTCATGTTCTAAATCTGGCACAAAACCGCTCATAACATCTCTTCTACTTATACTCAACATTTTGATTTAATTTATGGTGCAGATTTAACTTCAGGCAAATACAGCACCAAGGGACTGGCAAAGTTTTATTAAATTCTGTCCAGCCAGTTTTGTGTGATGCTGTGACAAAATCGGCTGGACAGACATATAGTGCAAACATACAGACATGCAGATCGAAATTTTTCTGAGACTGGTTTCAGGTCCTCCTACTGTATGTATGAAACGTAAAGATATAATTGAAAGAGTGAGTTCTGATCAATGTACAGATAAAACATTTCTTTTACTTTTATAGATTATATTGTTTGTGTAGTGGTTTCTCACAGCTCCATGGACGAGGGCTCATGTCCTGCCTCAGGTCTGTGTGTGTAGAGTTTGCTCCTGTGTTGACTCTCACAGTCTAAAGACATTCAGATGTGGCTAATTGGCATTTACAAATTGCCTGTAGTGTGTGAGTAAGTGTGTGTGTGTGTGTGTGTGTGTGTGTGTGATTGTGCTCTGTGATGGATTGACACCCATTGAGGGTCTATCCTGGCCTGTGCTCCGAGTCCCCTGGAATACTCCAGGACTCCTTTGACCCTGTACAGGATAAGCAGTATAGAGAATGAGTGAGTAAGTGAGAGTGGAATGTGTTGACTGATATCTGCTTCAATAACTCCTTACTGTATGTAAGTTACATTAACTGTATGTTAGTATGTTAGTTAAGGGTTTATATTATTGTCATGAACATCACCATAAACAACTGCAATCATGAAACCATACTGCAACCTGATCTTCTGTAAATAACCAAGATTTTTATTACAGGCTTCCCCATGATCATGGGATCATTTTACAGTAGTTACTGTCTTTTACATGGATCAGTCTTTCCTCTTTGCTCCCCAGGTAGGAAATTACGAGTCTGGTATACTGCAGATGCGCTATCCTGTCTGGCCTCGGTATGGAACGTACTTGGAGCCAGTGTCTGACAACCGCCATCTAACAGTGGCCACTCTTGAAGAGAGGCCATTTGTGATAGTGGAGGCTGTGGACCCCATCACTGGGACCTGCCTCAGCAACACTGTGCCCTGCAGACGCCAGTCAAACAAGACAGAAGTGTAAGTAACCATGTACTTCTCTCTTCTTTAAGTGCCTTACATGTTCTAATGAACAAGACAAAGATTAGTGGATAAAATATTATAAACTAAATGCATAATAATCTGATATTGATTCAGTTCAGGGTAGAAAAGTTGAGACATAAATGTTGATTGTAAGGCATAATCTCGTTTGTAAATTATTTACATTTAGAGCAAAAGGATATTGCTTTTGTAATATTGAGTGCCTTTAGTTTTAACAATGAGTGAGCTGTTGTGCTGATTAGCATTAGTGGCAATTATAGAGAATGCTCAATGTAAAATGACAAGAGTAACAGTTTCTAAGGTATACAATATTGGCAAAGTGATATAATAAAAGCTGGATATAATGTAAGATTGCTCCTGCTTTTTCCTAGTTCTATGATTCTAACAGAACCAGATACACTGGTGTGCTCGAAATACTAACTATGTCCCAGGCTTCTTCTTCTAACAAGTGTACAGACTTTTTAATGACAAGCCCCTAGTTTTGTGAATGTGAGACCTTCTGGTAGCAAGATGGTCAACAATGATGAGGTTACTCTGCTGGGTTTAGAAAACATATTCTTGATGGGTAAAGTTGCAGAAATCCTGGAAACCGGAACTAAAACATTATAATTATCGAAATGGACAGTTTTATTTTTTGTGCCTAGTGTTAGATAGCTTACGTACATTTGCCCTGATGAGCTTCTTGAAGAACACATTGATAAATAGAAGATATGGCTTATTTAATCACTGACATCTGGTCAGGTGGTTATTTGGGTATGGATCAATGTATCAATGTATTTTGGTGTGAAGGAGACACATTGGGAGATTCAGTGTTAGTTGATATTTTCTTAAAATTGTGAGGAATTGTAGCATCAGCTTTATAGTTTACAAATCAGATAATATTCTGTCTAGGAACCCTGACAACTTCAAAGCAACACTAAGATAACATTAAAAACGTGTGCATTGTCATGAGCTCCAATATAAACAGGGTTGAATTCTTATTAATTTAATGAGGAGAAAAGCTAAAAAAAAAAAAAAACATTATTTGCACTGAATTATTTCCAAATCATCAATCTTACATGTTTTATATGCTTGGGGCACGCTTATTCCAGCCACACATTACTTAATGTCTATGTTTAGTAATGCTTAACATCCTCACTAAGTAAAGTACCATGTAATTCTATTTTTATTTCCCTGAGGCAATAACAACAACAACAAAGAAAGAAAGAAAAGGCCTCTTCCAAATGGTAAAGATGTCAGTTTATGGTAAAAGTATCAATATATGAAATATCAAATTAAAAATTACATTTTTTATTTGTCACATACACGGTCATACACAGTATGATATGCAGTGAAATGCTTATACGACCGCTCGTGACCTTAAAATCAAGATTATCAATAATTATGGAATAGAATTAGAATAAAATATAGAAAAACATAGCTGTAGAAAAAAATAGAAGTACAAAATATACTTGTAAAATATTTTAAAAAATATATAAAAAAACATAGCTATATATCAGCATTTTAAAAAATGAAAAAGAAAGCAAGAAAAAGAAAGAAAATAAAGGGAAAAAAAGTCACATAAAATGCTAACAGCAGAATTTATTATTTGCTTTCCATGGTATGCTATAAAGCAATTTAAAAGGCATATCTAAAGGCACAGCAGCATAGCTCTTTTTTACCATAGTGTACCTCAACTGGGTGATAGAAATGCCTCTCTCATTTTTCAAAATAACATAACGACTACCAAAACGTTGAGCAGAGTGGTACAGTAAATGGTTATTAGAGATATCTAGATGTATCAGCTGGCACTGGGTAGGAGGCACTAGGGTGATGTGAGGCCTCATAGACTTGAGTAACCTGTTCTCCCTCAAATATTCATCGCCATTTGTTAATTCACAGTCTTCCGAGAGCCCACTGTACTCACAGCACCGCCTGATCAGAGTGGAGTGACAATCCACAGATTTGATTAAAGTGCAGCGACTCTCAGGGCTTTCTGCCAGCCACTGAAATCACCTTGTCTATGGTCTCTTGCAGCTAGAGCAAAAACTTTCACGCACACTGTGTGTAAACACATTGAGATGCCTTTGGAAGCAGGGATAAGCATCATTGCAAAACTCTGAACGATGCCAGGTGGTGTGACAGGGGAGCAGAGTGTTTACCATGAATCATGAGCAAGAGAGACTTGTTTGCAGCCACCAGAGTATTTGTTATCTTTTGTGCTCATATTCGTGTGTGTGTGTGTGTGTGTGTGTGTGTGTGTGTGTGTGTGTTTATACCAACCTCTTTAACCCCTCTTTGTCATGGTATGGCTGTATGGTTCATTAGTCTGGAGTGAGGTTACAAGGTGATTTGTCATTAGTGTGCTCAGGTTTCGATTCTCTACAGCTCACAGACTTTCCTCTATCATAATTGAAAACACTTTCTCTCCAACTCTTGAAATCTGCACACACACACACACACACACACACACACACACCACCTCAATGTGGTCTCATTATTTACTATCTATTCTGGAAGCCAATTAACCTGCAGCACTAGGTCGAACCCTCTCCCCAGGAACCAGATACAGCCCCACACCGCCACCTCTCACCTGCAGGCAATGTCAAGCAAATCAGCTTGAAAGTTAAGTAAAAGAAGTTAGAGAATGGCAGAACATGCCTCATATATTCACCTTGCAGTTGACACAACAGAGGCCAAACCTAACCAGCAATTAAATCGTATCTCTAAAGGTAGGCAGCCAAGCATATCTTGTCCTAGTGACCTCATTTAAAGTTCTATACTGTAGATGTTTTTTTTTCTATACAGCTGGATTTCCCATAATCCTGCATTTGGGAGACACTGTACTCATTATGGCCCGGGATTCCATACACTAAACCTCTAGAGTTGATCCTCTGTCTCTGTCTTTGTCTGTGTCTGACTTACTGTGAATGCAACAAGGATGAAGCCAATTGTACATAAAGCAGGAAAAAGATTCTGTACATTTGTAACATGTAGACAACATGCTACACTGAAAACCAAAACCTTCAATCCTTTGCTCTTCTGTTCAGTAAAAAATCAACGGAGTGTTTAAGTCTGACTTCATGTCAGAGGTGCATTCCATTTAACTCTCACTGCTGCGTTGCCGTAGCGGTACACCGAATTCCAATCAATGTCCAATCACAGACATAAGAAGTAATCAGAGGCATGGTTGTAATCAGAAATGTCAAGAAAGCACATTGATGTTGCCAAGCAGTTTCATAATGTAAATTTGTTTGTTTTTGTTTAATTCCTAGTCTGTTAATCACCTTAATCAGCAAGTTTTTCATAATTATTACTACGATATGATCAAAATGTTAAAATCCGTCTGGAACCTAAGAACTATAAAAATGTTGTTTTCAGTGTGGTATGTTTTCTGCATGTTATTAGTGAAAAGCAATACTGTTTGTGTATACTATTTCATGCTTTTCGCACCTGCATTTCTGCTGTAATGAAAAAGACCATTTGTTTTTCTCTATTGATTTACTAATGAGCTGTGGCAAGAGTGGCTGAGGGAACATTAACACAAGTAAAATATGGAAAACAAAGAGAGAAGAGAAAATAAGAGAAGGTACTGGCTAGGAGATAGAAAAATAATTAACATTTTGATGCATCACAGTTCATTGTTACTTGATTCTGCATCAACGCACAAAATGTTACGCAATTATACATAAATGACTTTTTTAATTGAAAAATACAAACAGCGCCATATATCTCGAATGCAAAGCAAAAACTATCATGGCTGTTAAATTCCTTTAAAAACACTTTTAAATGCTAAACACTTAAAGGATTTAATATTTAAGTCCAGTTTAATTAAGAAAAGCCTATAATGTTATACTGGCACAAACAAAAGCAGAATGAAAAATCCTTGCTTTAATCACATAAAATAACACGGGAATACTAAATGAGCATAGAGACCGTTTGATATTTTTGTGAATTACTTTTGCATGAAGATAAATAACACAGATCCTGATTTCCATATGAAATGAAATATTTTGGAAAAGATCAGCAGGTAAACATCACTATGGATAAATCTACTGTACGTTACTTGATATTATAGTAGAACTGACAAAATTAGTATTTTCGAGTGCTTACACCTGCTGGCATATGTATCATAAATGTCTCTATAGGTTTATTTCCCACTCCAATGAAGAGATTATGCAGGAATTTAGGAGGTTGAACAAACTTACATTAGGTGAATATACTGAACATTATGATATACTCTATGATGTATGCAGTACTTGCATTGTGGATCCTGTGTACATATAATATAATAGTATAATCTCCAGTGCAGAGTGAGTATTAGCCATCCATTAGCCACTACAGAAATTCATGGTTAATCTCATGCCTTTGTTTGCTGGTGATTAGTTTGAGTCAGATATGTTTTGGCCAGGCCCGGATGTCCCTCCATCTGCTATGGCTGTGACATAACACAAGGACCTGCCGCGACGAGCCCCAGACCCACCCACCCACTGCTGACGTCACCTATCCTCTTATGCTCTTTCACTATCTCACCATATTTTTGCTGTTCGCTTGATCTTCCTCCTTCCCCTTTTCTATGCCGCTGACTACGTTTTTGGCACTGGTGTGTGTGGTGTGTGGACTTGAAGGTAGGAGAGAGAAGCGCAGCCAAAAACTGAGCTATAACTGTAGTGGAAATTGCACCATCACAGTATTGGAACACAATGTTATTCACCATCCTTCTCCAAATAACACACACTGACATCACCATCGCCATCTGATTGGATTCACTGAGTCCCTTATTATTCACTCCTTATATCTAGAATGTGTATTTGATAGATAACATCTATCAGTCCTGCACTAATGATTCACAATCAACAAAACATGAAGCCAGTCTAGAAAATGATGTGCTGTTAATGAGACACAGCCAGAGCTTTTCTCCCATTTATACACTAAAATCTCTTTTTTTTTCTCCACTTGTTCCCCAGCAGTTATGACAAAGCTGCAAGCATAAAAGACAAATTACGAAACCAGCATGTGCACGATGACTAGCATTTGTGAATGATGGAAAAAAGTTGACTTATTTTCTGGTTGACCTGTTTGAAACACTAAATTAAATCAGAAGCTCTGTTATTGTTTCTATATTTTTATAAATCAGCAGGATATAATGTCTATTCTTATACCCACAGGATCGTTGGAGATACTGAGCCCTACACCAAACTGTGCTGCAAAGGCTTTTGCATAGACATTCTAAAGAAGCTTTCCCGTAATATCAAGTTTTCCTATGACCTCTATCTGGTCACCAATGGCAAACATGGCAAGCTCGTTCGAGGTGTTTGGAATGGTATGATTGGAGAGGTGAGATAGCGTTTATACTTTGCAGCACTGCTTATGTTTCGGTATTTGAAGCACTTTGGCTAGGAGGTTTACACCACCTTTTAAATAATTCATTACACTTTTAAACTTTTTTATTCGTTCCCATTTGAGGACACATTATATAGCAGAACCTGGCTGTTAATCCTGAAAAAAATAACTGTTCCAGGATTTTGAACATTTCACCTATTTTTTAAAACACATTGGTTTGCCTTTGCTGTGCTTTGGTGTTGTCCCCCCTCATTTACAGGCAATACTTCTCTTAAGGGCTACAAGAGTGTGTTATTTACTACAGTCAAATTAGTAAGTACACTTCTTTTAAACTGTTAACCAAAGAATATTACTTCTTGATCCAATACCACAAACAAATACGTCAACAACATTTGACCTTAAAAAGTATCATATACATAAAACTGTTTTAAAACTTGGTACTAAAAATCTGTTTTTGTGACCAATTAATATGAAGGAAATTACGGCCCTAAGATTATGGCTTTGAAATAGAGATGAGAAATTCAAGAGCTTAAATCCCTGCATCCACAAGATACCATACTTGGGTCCTTGAGCAAGATCCTTAACCCTCAACCCTCAGTTGTACATACATGGCATCAGTTGCAACCTGGTTCGATTAAAAGACACTCTGGATGAAAGTGAAAGCCAAAAAGTGGTGGATGTGGTTTTTAAGATAAGTGTACTTACTAGGCACTATTTATGAGTGAATTTATATAGAATATTCTTCTCCCTTGTTTTTAATTATTCTAGAGCATTTTAGTTATTGCTATTATACTGTATTGGAACTTAACTTTAGTTTTTTTGTTTTTTTACAATTTACATAAATGAATTGACTACTTTCTAAGTCTTCCTTCTCTGTCATTGATTATTTTGGGTCTAGAAGCACAAGGAGGCAGGTCAGTAAGCAGATGGATAATTTAATACTGTAGATATATATATATATAACAGAAAGTTTTACAAGCCCAAGCTTTTCTGTTTAGACAGTCAATAAATTAGTGATGGGAAGTCATTTAGTTCATTTCGTTCTTTTGATCAGAAATAAAATAAAATGTTACATTTTCAATAAACAGACCCCCAACATGTCTACATACACAAATTTTGGCTATAGTTCCAGTAATGAAAATATTACAATGCAGCTAAGGACATATTATGATAAACAGAATGAGCAGCCCACCTCTCATATCTCCTGGTCTGAGTCGTTCGTTATTTTGAATCTATTGAACTGTATAGTGTCTATGGGAGTCACGTGACAAAAGAATGAACGATTCGAACTAGAAGACTCAAAGGTAACTACTCATTTCTGTTTCCTGTACATAACCTTTATTTACGCATGCGCGCCCAGTAGAAAATGAACAAATCACTCTCAGAGACTACTCGTTCTTCTGAGTCACGTTAAAGACTCGTTCAAAAAGAACAAATCGTTCATGAACGACCGATCACTACAATGAATCAGGAATTAACACTATAAGAAGTGCAGCTTTTTACACAATAACAGTTACACTGTATCTAATGTCAGACCATACATTACAGTCAAACTTCCATAATACACACACTGAAACAGAAAGCCATCAAGTTCAGGGGATAGGTAAAACTATTAAATTACCTTATTTCCCATTTCCTCTCCATATCCAACTGCTTTAGGTGATGAAGTGAAATCACAGGGGAGTGATTTGACCTGTCACTGCACCAAATGCCACAGCACTTCATCAGAAGAATGGCTTAAAGCAAGCATAGAAATGACATTTAGCCATTTGTTTTGATGTAGAGTTTAAATCTTTTTTACATTTCATTAAAGGTTATCCAAGTTTTTATTTTTGTCTGTCTTTAAGGTGGTCTACAAGAGGGCAGACATGGCCATTGGGTCTCTCACTATAAACGAGGAGCGTTCTGAGATCATTGACTTCTCCGTGCCATTTGTAGAGACAGGGATCAGTGTGATGGTGGCCAGGAGCAATGGAACTGTGTCTCCATCAGCATTTTTGGGTAAATGTCTCTATTATTTATTTACACACGTTGGGTTACTACTATGTGCCTTGAGTTCTCAGTCAAAAGGGACTTTCTTTTATCAGATCATTAGCACACAACTAGCAAATAAATTCCCTACACATTTCCAATAGTCCCATGATTAGACAGTTTTTGCTCTTCTTTTTTTGTGACAGAGCCCTACAGCCCTGCGGTGTGGGTGATGATGTTTGTGATGTGCCTAACAGTGGTAGCTGTGACTGTGTTTGTGTTTGAGTACTTCAGCCCTGTAGGGTACAACCGTAGCCTGGTCACTGCAAAAGGTAAGTGATAGCAGAAATGAGGACAGATGTACAAGATACTCCCAAACTAATGTAACCTGAGAAATCTGAAATGACTGATGTGATGAAACACTTGGTTTCATCATGACCTGGTTTAAACGATCATTTTCTTTTGCAGGAACCTTGTTCCAATTTCAGAGATCCTGATTAATGGTTTAGATTTAACTTCTGTCATAGGATACTTGAAATTCAATAAATCCAGAGCCTTTATTATGGAATTGCTTCAAGGTAGTGGTCTATGATCTTATGATAGGTTAAAATGTACCACTTTATTATTTAGTTATTAATCTTAAAGCATATTCTGCTACTACGATTATGAATTAAAATTATGAATTACGAGTTGTTGTTTTTTTTTTTTTTTTACTGTGGAGTATAAACATAAAATTGCTGACAGATCTTGCTAGTGTACATGGGTAGGAAAAAACCTAATGGTGTATCATTTGGGCAGCAGAGGTAGTGTAATTAATACTTACACTATTATTATTGTTAAGTTTGTTTGTATTAATGACAAATGGTATTGAATTTGTAATTAATATATATAATTGTAATTAAATTCTATTTTCCATGACAAAATATTCCTAGCCACATATTAATATAAAGGTTATAAAAATTATATATATATATACAGAATATACAGTATATAGGAAAAGTTCATTCATAAATAAAAAAAAAAATCCTAAATTCAAATTGAATGACTGTTCAGACTTCTAGTGTTAGAGTATTAGAATGTATTCGAATTGTTACTTACAATATTAGTTATGTTTCACTTTTTACTGCTTAAATTCTGTTCAGCCATTTAGATGTCATGACGGTCTCTTCTTTATTTATCCAGCCAGGATCAGTTTTACCTCCAATTAAGTTCATCAGTCTATAGAAATTAACTGCATTGACCTTCTTATGCTTCGCAATGTACTGTAGTTAATGATATAGCTAGCGATGGTCATCTGAAAATGATTAAGCCAACAAACTGCAGTGTTAACCTTTATGATGAGCAGCCCAGGGCCTACCTGAGTAATTTTTTCAGTATGCTAGAGTAAAATCATGAAAAAAATTAATCTCTGCTTCATCTCCTTAGACAAAAGCTAATATAACTGGCACGGCAGCATAGGTGGAGCCTGGCACTTGTGCTAATGGGGCAAACATTTTTATCTGACAGCAATACACAATTCAAACAGTGACAGAAGAGAATAGTGACTAGAATGCAATAAACCCAAAGCAGATCAAATCAGTTTCTGATCACTTTGTACTATCACACACAGGCATACACAAAGTTAAAGTCTGTTAATTAAAAGTGAAATATTACTATCATGTTCAGGGTGGCAGGAGGCCTGGAGCCTATCCATAAGGCCACAAGTACTCACACACTCACACACAGCAGGCAATCTGGAAATAATAATTAACTTCATCTGCATGTATTTGGACTGTGGGAGAAACCAAAGTGGTCTGGACTCGAACCCTCTGAGGGGTGATTCCACAGTGTTAGCCACTACAATAACCGCATCCACTAGTGCTAACCACTACTAGATATTTTACTATGTAAAATATCCACCATGTGGATTTAACTAAGCAAATAGTTAAAGAGCCTTTTATTGGATAATTACTTCAGGGATTAATATGGTTCAGCTGGCAGCAAATTATTTAACCCTAACCGATGCAGCTTTCTATTTCTTAGAAAACCATGGCAGAAAATATATCCTGTGGTTGTGGCAAAGATGTTTCGGTAGGCTCAAATTATTGTCCTGCATGAAAAAAAAGACACTTAAAGGATTAGTGAAAGAAAAAAAAGAAGAAAAAAAGGAGAACTTACAGCTGGTTTAATAGTGAAAGTAAAAGCATTTTCACACTCAAATTGATAAGAGAACTCAGGGGATTTAGAATAAACAGCTGTGTGGCCTTAAGAAAACGACTTATCAGTGATGCTAATAATTAAAAAAAAAACTTCAGTTTGCTTGGGAGCATAAAGAATGCACTGTGAAGCATTGGAATAAAGTGATGTGGTCTGATGAGTCCAGATGTACCCTAATCGAGAGTAATGGGTGCATCAGGGTAAGAAGAGAGGGGGATGAAATGATGCACTCATCAAACCCAGTGGGTACCATACAGGCTTGTGGGAGCAGTGTTAGGCTCTATTATGATGTTGTGAAGAAGAATAGACCAAAATTCCTCCACAATGCTGTGAGAGACTGATAAAGGCTTAAAGGAAAAATTCCTTCAAGTTATTGCTGCTAATGGTAGATTCTTTTTGTCTTCCTTTTTGTTAAACAAATAATTGCATAGGTTATATATTGTTGTTTCTTCTGAGGTTGCATTTGCCTAATACTAAGAGCCGCTATAATCAGATGATTTTTATAATGTTTTTTCACAAAAAACCCCCATAGAATTTAAAAAGTGTTGTTGACTATACTCCATCAGACTGCTCAGTCCTTACAGATATACAATGCTATATACAGGAACCTAAAAATTGTATATTAATTTTAGATCCTGGTGGACCAACCTTTACCATTGGGAAGTCGGTGTGGCTGCTTTGGGGGATTGTCTTCAACAATTCTGTGCCGATCGAAAACCCAAAAGGTACCACGAGTAAGATCATGGTCCTGGTATGGGCCTTCTTTGCTGTCATCTTCCTGGCCAGTTACACAGCCAACCTCGCAGCATTCATGATCCAGGAGCAGTACATTGACACTGTTTCTGGACTGAGTGACAAAAAGGTAAATAATGATGATTTTTATTCACTAAATTGATTTCACACAAACAACAGACAACCTGTGGAGGTGAAAGTACATATTTTATGATGTTGAGTATTTTGTAATTAAATTGCCTAATTTTCAGTATCTGAAAATGCCATCACAAGCTGTGAAATTACTTCTTGATTGAAAATAAAATATTTATATGTTTGCATATAAATCCTGTATGACATCCTGCAAAGGGGCTATACAATTTGATTAAAAACTGCATAACTGTTTACAGAATTACTGACAAGAAAGGGAAAAAAAACAAAAAAACAGATCAAGGACCATATCAGAGTTGCGGCTGTTTGCCTCTGGCACTCCAAGAAACAAACTCTTTCAAAGGACAACATATATGATAATTAAGGGCTTTTCAAAAGAAAAAAAACTATCTTCAAGATAACTCCAATAAAATATCTTATATTATATATAATTTTTTTACTGAGAACATAAGGTATATGTTCTCAGTAAAAAAAATCTATTAAATCCAGCAATCATATACATTTTAATAAGATGACATTAATTAAGCATACTCAATTTATATTAAAATAGCATCACTATTAATAATATGGAGAGCTGAAAATGCAAATATATGACTAAAGTGATCCATATATAACTAACTGACTAAATTATTTGATTTGTGCAATGATAGGCATGAGCTGTACATATGGGCACAACCTAAAAAATAAGTGGCTCTGTGCCACAATAAAGGTTGAGAGAAAATCATTAAATATTAAACTCAAAATAGTAACTTGTTTACTTTTGGACAACATTTGTACTGGCTTGTATATTGTATAACTGTGTACTGGCTTGTAATATGAGCCAGAATTAAAAGTCAGCCAAGGGCGTGTTGTTTCATCTGCATTTTAGAGCTCATTACCTAATGGTTTAAACATGGAGAGCATTGGAATTTAGTGGAACACCAAGGTAGTTTATGTGGTTCTAAGCTACATTATATTATGTGGCAATATAAATATGAACATTCTGGAATATTTGGGACCAATTCATAACTTAATACATAATACCTAGTGGCGTTTTCTACCCAAAGCCAAGGGAAGCCAAGGGATTTCCGAATGTACTTGTTATTTCAATTTAACACCCTTAAAAAAAAAATGTTTTTAATTAATGTGTTGTTGCTGACTTCCATCTCTTCACAATTTTTTAAAGTATTTTACAATGCGTAAAACTCAAATGGTATATATGACGTGTGGTGAAACACGGTATTGCACTTTTACACATCATGTCCGAAGGGAAGTATCGCCCACATGTTTTTTTTTTCTTTTTTCTTTTCTAAAAAAAATTCTACAAATATTAACATTCTGAATGTTCCCATCTTCACAATGTTGTGAAACTGTGAAACCAGACAACCTTCTAGAAATTGCAGTTATGAAATGCAGTGATTTAGTGTTTTTAAAGTAAAATAACACTAGAACAGCTACAAAAAAAACAAAAAACAGCTGCACTTGGACATAAATGGACAAAATAGCTGTTGTTTTGATGCTCATGACTCTTATATTGATTAATGGGCCTTGCTTGCCTGGATTAGGTCCATATGTAAATTTACTGTAGTGGTCATTAAACAGAAAAATTATGGAAGTAATCTGTTCATATAACAGGATATATAAATCATGTGTTTAATAAATGCAGCCAACCTAATATTTTGATATGAATGTAAATTAAACATTTCCTGATTGACTTTGTGATGAATGATTAATTTATTTATTATCAAATCTTTGCTGCACATTAAATGTATGGTTATGTATTTGGGAGAGGAGTTGCATAAATGAAATGTTGAGAACCGTGTTAAAGTGTGTGTCGCTAAACTCAAACATCGGTTTCGGACGTTTCTGATAACAAACATCTGCGTAATGCAGTTTTGTGTCAAATCATACCGATCACTCTAGAAGTTCATCTGGTTACATTTCATTGGCTGTTAAAGTGGTGACGTATGATGTATACAGTGCTAAAATAAAAAAGGACACAGAGGTTGTCTCAGTTGGCTCACTCCAAAACATTCCCCCTCGCCACGCCACTGATGCATATCATTATTTGTTCAAAGCTGGCTTGCTAAGCAGGTACAATGTCATAGAGGTAGCACTGACACTGACTGACTCTCTAGTCTCTAGCAAAGGCTTTTCCACAATTTCAACTTCTGCTTTGTTACTGTACACTCTTAGAGCTTTGTAAGATTCTTTCAAGTAACACTAATCCTTATGCTGGTCTTGCACAGTGAAATAATAAGTGAAAATATGAGAACAGCCCCACGTAGAGCCTCTGTAGGCTGTAGACTTAAACCCTGTAGGCATGAAGTATGGCACTTGATGACTGCTGTGATTAAATTCTGCTATATGCTATCCACTGAGCTTCAAATTCCCTTTCATTCAAATTTGGGTGACAATCCTCAACCACAACAGTTCTCATACTTTGGAAATACTGCTTGATTTTGCTCACTGCTGTGTTTTAATGAACTTAGTGTAAGGGTTTCTAATATTGTGTAAACCTTCCAATGTCTTATCTCTTACACCTCTGTTTGTTCTAAGTCATATTTCAATAAAACAACCCTAATTGGCCTTCCAAATTCCTTATAATGTAAGCTTCCTAAAGACCGTGTCCAGATTAATATTCATGCATTTTCCTAGGACTTACTGGAAACCTTTCATTTTACCGGAACATGCTAATGTGCTTCCTATCATCTGCCTGTCTCCAGGTCCCAGTTACAGTACATGTGACTGAATTCAGTTCTTTTGATGTCCGCGATGTACATGGGCTACTGTACAAGAGACTTTAAATATGCTCTCTTTAAATATTACCATTGCTGACAATAAACATAGAACTTTTTGACACCCATTGCATGTGCATGTTCAACTTTAGCTCACCCGGCATCGGTAAGTGTATTGAAGTGTGGCAGACACGTCAAGCAATAATTCCTTCTTCAATTCATTTCAACCTAACACTTAAAAAATTAAGCAAAAACAAGTGAGAAGAAATTCTATTACACAACTTATTAAATGAAGTGAAGGGGAGAAGGTGAATACCATTCAGAATACTGAAATGTCTCGGAACCATGGTTCTGTGACAGTTTTAATGTCAGTTTATTGTACAACTAATCAGAGGTTTGAAAATTGAAATTTACAAGAAGGGAAATTATTGAGTGCATAACCTTAGCTGACTAATTGGAAATCAAAAGCCTTGATTCAGCCTGCCGTTTATAACTTTTTAAACAATTTTCTTTTAAATATATATATATTTTTCACATTTGGCCAATTTATGAAAGATAGATTTACATTTCACACTTTATCCAGAAATATAGAATATAGAAGCAGTCTTATACTAAAGATAAAGACTAAAGTATCCACATATGAAAATTCAGCTCCTCTGGCCTTGAGCCTACTAGGGCTATCTTGGGTTTTAAAACCAATTTAACATTCAAATTAAACTTCCATTTGTCCTCTTTTTAATTGCATGCCATCTTGCCTAACACAGTTCCAGAAGCCGCAGGAGCAGTATCCACCGTTTCGCTTTGGTACAGTGCCTAATGGTAGCACAGAGCGGAATATAAGGAGCAACTATCCTGAGATGCACGCCCACATGGTCAAGTACAACCAGAAGGGTGTGGAAGATGCACTGAACAGCCTCAAAACTGGGTACAATTTAACTTTCTTCCCCAAACGATAATAAGAACTTTGAGTAATCCTGTTAGTTACTTAATTTCACTTATTTGATCTTTTTCTTCTAAACAGCAAACTTGATGCCTTTATTTATGATGCGGCCGTACTGAACTATATGGCTGGTAAAGATGAGGGCTGTAAACTGGTGACCATTGGGAGTGGAAAGGTTTTTGCAACTACAGGCTATGGCATCGCCTTACAGAAGGAGTCCCGCTGGAAACGGCCCATTGACCTTGCTCTCCTCCAGTTCCTTGCTGATGGTAATCTCATGAAACAATTTGCAAAATGGTTGCAAAGAGCAGAATAACCTATTCATTTTTTTTTTTTTTTTTACTAAGCAGTGATAATGCCAAACCATTATAATATTAAAATTCATCTAGTTCACTAATGGTGGCAAATTTTGTATATTGGTATTGTAAATGATGTTTAGTAATTAAAGTGCTGAATATTTAATTCAGTGAATGCCTTTTGGTTTTATCAATTGTGGACTACAAACCAAGAAAATTTCCATAGGAATGAAATGTATAATTTATAACTGCATCCTTAATTGTTTTCACTTAGAGTTTTTTTTAGAGTACCTCTTTGCTCTAGTGCCAAGTATTTCCTGACAGAGGTGTATTGTGTGTTTAAGGTGATACTCAGAAGCTGCAGACAGTGTGGCTGACTGGAATCTGTCGCAATGAGAAGAAAGAAGTGATGAGCTCCAAGCTGGACATTGACAACATGGCTGGGGTATTCTACATGTTGCTGGTGGCCATGGGCCTCAGTCTGCTGGTGTTTGCTTGGGAGCACTTGCTTTACTGGAAACTACGCCACTCTGTGCGCAAGTCTGAACGCCTCGACTTCTTACTGGGAATCAGCAGGGTAAATGTTTCCTCAGTTCTTTGTAAATGTTCAAATATTTCATTTAAGCGCTATATTCTAGTTTCGGACATAACATTTTCAACACACACTGCTGCGAATCATTGAAGTCCTTGATCTCACACAATGCTGCATAATAACTGGCAGTGTAAAAAGCTTTCATTGAAAATAAATTGTATTTCTTATAAACAGCTCTCAAGTTTAGAGAAGGACATTATGAAATAAATTAACATATGAAGGATTCAAACCTACTGAACGGGCTGCCAATTTAAGGAGCACTTATTCAGCCAAATGCAGTCATGGTTTAATTTGATTTAATGGCTAGTCTGCAAAACTAAAATGTCATACAAATAAATTTTCATAATGCCACTCAAGGTGAATCCTAATTTCTATCACAATTGTTTGTGTTGGCATCAGCAGATATGTACATAACAAATATTGAATATCAGCCTTAGTCTACAGTCCCAGAGTTTGGCCTGCTTTTGTGAAAATGAGCACAATGTATTGGTCAGTCATATGACCATGAAACAATCAAGGGCAATCTAAATAATGTTCAATTAAAATGAAATATCTGAAATGTTTCTTGTTGTCCCATTCCTTCAGGTTCCTGTGCATAGGTAATTTTCCCTCCCATTTTGAAAATGTAATATTACAAACTTTATTATGAAAGCTGGATATACTGACCGACATGATGTTAGATTTGGCGTCCCAGGGAATGATGCGATTTGGAAGTAAAATCTATTAGGTAGAATGAAATAGGAGAAAAACAATAGGCTTTCTGAGCAAACCAAGATTCAAATAAACAGTAAAAAGGTGCGACCATTGTGTATGCGACTTGACTTGAAGCTATAATTTCATGAGTTAGTCACATTATGCATTTTATGTATGTTTTAGATGTTTTGTTTGCTCCAAAACCATCCATACTGTATCTTTTTCTTTGTTGTCTGTCATAGGGTATCTACAGCTGCTTCAATGGTGTGGAGGATGCAGATCATGATGGAAGTATACAGAGCCCAGATGTCACTAGCAGTTACACTCAGGCCAATATGCTGAAAATGCTTAAGACAGCCAAGGATATTGTATCCTCTGCCAGGGTGGAGAACTCCTTGGACAATGCCACTAAAACAATTGAGAACTGGAGTCGGCGAGCTCCAGAAGCTGCAAAACCTAGCCTTCCGACCCGTCTGATTAGCACCGAAGCCAGTCATGGCCGTTTGCCCTACATTTCCAGTGTCACCAACAACCATATACCTTATACCCAGAGGGCACTGACTTCCTCTTTCCCCCTGCATTATGGTGACAGTGCCACCTTGCTAGAGAAACCTCGAGTAGTGACAAGGCCAACCCCATTACGCTATACTCTTCCTGCACGGACAAGTCACCATCATATATATGAACGAACTCTACCTATTTCTAGTCTAAGTAGTCCCCATATTGCTATGAAGGACCCCCCACCTCCCACAGCCCCAAAGCCACACCATAGCGCCAGGCTATACATGGACAGTCAGGGCTGCCATCCAATGGCCTCCTCCTTTCACCCTTACCGTGATTTTCATGTACCTGACATCTATTTAGAACACCAAGAACCTCCTGAGAGCCGGAAACTGTACATTGAAGGACAAGGCCGCAAGAAGAGGTCCCACAGCTATGTGGCACCATCACCAGAACCTCGGCGCAGGAATGACTATGATGAACCAACCTCTTGCCTGGCTGAACTTAGAGCTAACCAGCTCCTGGAAAACCATGCCCATCCTTCACCCTGCATGGGAAGCCACTACCAAAGGCCCAGTGGAAGCTGCAACTCTTGCATGAAACCATACCTGGAGCCAGACATGGATGATGTCCCTCTGTTGGGAAAGGAGAAACTGAACCGTCGCGCCTCTTTCCTCAGGGCCACGTGGGGGGGTGACAGGATGCGGAATCTAGATGAGAAACCTTCGACCTCTGCAGCTTCTTCCAGTCGCATTAACATGCCTGACCTCTTCCCTCGTGTAGTGGTAGCTAATCCCAAGCCTTCAAAGATGTATGCCCGTTCTAGTAACAACTTTTGCTACAATATGCCAGCTGAGCCAGCTTATCTTGACCCAGCTCACATGGGCTCCTACCCTTACAAGCCACAGAAACACAAATACTCTCATTCTACCCACCTTCCCTCATACCGTGAGGCAATTCTGCAGAATGCCGCAGCTCTGCGGCGGTCTTCTTCCACAGTGGTGCACAGACATTACTCCACTTACCTGAACTCATATACTGACTTGCCAGTATACATGGGCCCACTAGCACAGGGGCCTGCACATTTCTATGATCATTCCAAAGACATGTGTCACCTGTTCCCCTGTATCAACCACTGCACAAATGATGCTGCCCTGGTTACCCGGATAGGTGGTAGGCCTGTGATGTATGACAACACTGCTTTTGGAGGTTACGAGGGTGTTGGATGCTCACGTGAAGAACCACCTCTGCAACCACTGCACAGTTTACCAGCTTCATCTAAGAATAGGGACCGCAGACAGGCTTTGGCGGCACGGAGGCTTAACAGTCCCTATGTGCCAAAGCCATGGGGCAGAGTGTCTAGTCTTGAGTCTGAAGTCTAAGGCTCAAAGTCCTGTCCAATTATAAACTATATAGAGGGAGAAATTAGTGAAATTCCAGAACTTCCAAGCTTTAAATCTTGCAAAAATAAAAGCTGTGCTGAAGGTGGGAGTGGAAGGGGACTGGAAGTGATATTCCCAATGCAATAATATGCAAGGCAGCAGGAAGAGGAGAAAGGGCACAACTACTGTATGTGATTACTACTGGGACATCAGCAAACTTTAAAATAGTAAAAGAAGTAAACATATTAAGTGATTAAATTCTTATATATTAAAATGGAGCCTATATATAATTATTTAAAAAAAAATTATATAATAAAAACAGATGGAACAGGTTGCAAGGGATTCAATTAATCTTCATATAACTTTGTTTTCTAGCATTCCACAGTTTTGAAATCCACCACAAGGCATTGCAAAATTTTATAAATCAACCACTACAAAAAGGTCTTCCAAAAATTTTTTGTAAGTTCCAAGTTTTCAGAAAACTGTCAGTATAGGGCTTTTTATTTGTTCCAGTGATGTATCTTAGATTTTAAGACTGGTGAACTGCAACTGATTTTTTTCCATCTGTATTTCCACAATTGTTTCACTGTTTAATAAATGACTGGTGGCTTTAAAAGCCTTTTGGTATGGGCTCTGCTGTCGTCTGTTAAATGATCAAATGTCTTCTGACTTACTAAAGACAGTAGTTTTTAAATCACGGTTCTCTAAAGTAAAGTCAAAAAAAGACATGAACTTTATAAGAAGAAAAGACCTTTCTTTCTTTCATCCTTACTGTTCCTTAAATTTGAATTAACTGAATTAATGGAGAAAATCAGAGAGCAATATGAACACAAAAACATGTACTGGCCTACCCCTACTCTAAATCATTCCATATCTACACACACAGCACATACACAGCATACCATTTATGAGATCAACACAAGTCAATCAAATTTAACTAAAACAACACTCCTATACTGTAGTTACATTGACACAAGCAAAATCAACTCATTTACAATATTCTACTCCTACATAGTTGTGGTTACTTTTTACATTGCTTAATATAGAACTCTTTTTAGAGAGTTCTATATTAAGACATCTTGTGTCTTATCATGCAAACAGCAATCTTTTTATTTTGACAGTCATTGATGCTGAAGCAGGTGATCTTTTACCTGATAAATGATTCAGTGCATGCAGATACAATATCACATGAAGAGGGCGTATGATGATAAACAGCCATGCATCAACACTCAGACAGAGGCAATATACTGTACTGTATGTACATCTATTTAAATGTCATGGGGACACAGTCCTAGAATCCTAATTATCTTTATTTATTATTAGAGATTATAAGCAATTCATTCAACATCAGGAAGTTATAACCTACAACTACAACCACAAACATGGTAGTACAACCACAAATATTGGCTATGGACTGCATGGACTGTCTTTGTATGCTGCATCATTACAATTTCCCTTGGGTTGGTTTGCAAGGTTGGTCTCCTCAACCAACACTCCTAAATTTTAGATTCAAAAATCTACTAGAGATTCTTTCCAGAAGAGTGGAGATTATTATGGCACCAAAGGGGTGGCCAACTTCATATTAATGCCATGTCTTTGGAACAAGCAGATATGGGTCGCATAGCACATAATGTATGGTGTCCATACTCTTTTGATTATATAGTGTGTTTAAGTTACTAAAATTCTGTGGTTGACATGCATGAAACCAGAACAGTTAAATATATTCAGTTATATACAGATTTCTACAAAATAACAGATTAGAATTTCAGACAGTATGTATTATGTGATCATTGTATTGGACAGGATATGTGTATACATTGGGTAGTGTTGTCACCTCACAGTGCCAGGGTCTATGGTTTCAGCCTGTGGTTGGGTAAGTGTCTGTGTGGGGTCTCTGTTCATTATATTTGGGTCCAAATGGGGTTCTTTGAATATGAGTGGATTGGATAAGATAAATACTGTAGACTGGGATCTATTCATGGAATAGACTCCGGATCCACAATGGCTTTGACCAGGATAAAGCAGTTACTGAAAGTGAGTGAGTAATTAATTTATTATATTGTAATGTATGCAAGTATTGCATTATTACGCTGTATGATGGGTAACATTAAGCCGTGCTTAACCAATGTTTTTTAAATTGGTAGATGGCAAGAAAAAAAAGAAATTCTGAACCGAACACAAAGAGAAAAGGCTAGTCTTGGGCTTGACCTTGTGAGTGATCATGTGAGTTTGTAGATCATTAGGATAAAAAGAATTACTAGAATAATTCTTATATTCTTAAGGCAATAAAAGAGAAAACCCCAAGGCACACAGGCGAAGAAAAAAAATTAAACCCCTTTATTATTCAATTCAATTCAATTCAATTTTATTTATATAACGCTTTTAACAATGGTCATTGTCTCAAAAATGAAAAGAAAATTTGAAAAGAAAATTTATGGAAGTGTGTATGTGTGAGAAAAATGTGTCTAGATAATAAAGAGATTGTCCCTGATGAGCAAGCCAAGAGTGAAGGTGACAGTGGCAAGGAAAAACTCCCTGAGATGGCAATAGGAAGAAACCTTGAGAGGAACCAGACTCAACATTAAGTCTACTTTTAAATTGGGAAACTGTGTCTGAGCCCCGAACATTGTCTGGAAGGCTATTCCAAAGCCTTTGGAGCTAAAAATTAAAATGCCCTACCCAGTTTTGTAGATTTTGAAATTCTGGGAACTACCAGAAGTCCGGAGTTTTGTGATCTTAAGGAACGTGGTGGATTGTAGCGTATCAGAAGACTGGTTAGGTATGTGGGAGCTAAACCATTTAAGGCCTTGTATGTAAGTAATACTATTTTGTAATTAATTCTAAACTGAACAGGTAGCCAGTGCAGGGATGATAATAATGGGGCTATAAGATCATAGGCGGCTGTTTATTGAGGATGCAGGACAACCACCTAGTAATGCATTACAATAGTCCAGTCTGGAGGTCATGAATGCATGGCAAGCTTGGCAATATTTCTAAGGTGGAAAAGGCTGTTTTTGTGATATTGGAGATATGATTTTCAAAGTTACTGTCTAATATTATGCCCAGGTCTTTCACTGCCGAGCTGGTAGTAACAGTACAGGTTCTGTTAGGCGAGCCACTGTACTAAATAAGAACCTGGGATTGTTTTGGTTTCAGTCGGCAAAGATGCTCGGCCCTAGCAGTTTTTAGAGTCTGTCTTTAGCTGCACTTACTAGCTTTATATGCAATTCGAAAAACTTCTAATTTATTTTTTCTCCACTTTCACTCGAGGTTACGGATTTCTCTCTTTAGGGCGCGAGTATGACTATTATACCACGGTGTACCAAGTGTTTTATCTCTGACTTTTTTAATCTGATGGGAGCAACAGTGTCTAATGTACAGTACTGGTAAAAACAGTGCCCATGCTGCTAGTCACTTCATCTAGATCGTCTGCATTTAGGGGTCTAATAAGAAATTTGGACAGATCCGGCAGATTACTTGTGAATCTGTCTAGTCGGATTCATATTTCTACCAAATCGATAACGTGGGGAGACACAGCTAATCTGTTCTACAGGTAGAGTACAGTATATATCAGGAGGTGATGATCTGTGATATCACTTTGAGGTAAAAATCGCAGTGAGTTGCTCCATTTATATTTTGTTTAACCCCAAAGGAATTTAGCAAATCCATAAATGCGAGTGCTAAAGCGTTGTTAGAATCATCTACATGAATGTTAAAGTCTCCTATTATCAACACTTTGTCAGAGTTCATCAATAGGTCTGACAGCAGATGTCCAAACTCTTTAAGAAAATCAACATATGACCCCGAGGGTCTGTACACGGTGGCCAGGGTAAAATATAGCAAGGGTTTATTATGTATTTCACTGAGTGCAACATTAATGATAAGCACTTGTTTTCTGAGTAAGAGTGAGTACATCATTGTAGATAGTTGCGATACCACCACCACGACCAGTTTGACGGGGCTCGTGCTTATAGAAATATCCTGACGGAGTAGACTCATTCAGACCAGTTGTTCATGCCAGCGTGAAGGACCACAGCTCCAATGTTCTCCCTCAGGGCCGCGGGCACCTGTGAAGCGACATCAAGAACACGAGCACCAGGTAAACAGCGAGTGCGCACCCTACCTTTAGCCGTGGTAGCACAGATGTGCCGTACGATGGAGTCTCTGATGATCAGCGCGTCGTGTACCGTCTCACGAAGAGGAGCGAAGCGGTTTCGGTCAGAGAATTTGTGTCATGCCGAGAATTTACCAGGGACAGGTGAGCGTCGTTCCGTGACGATTCCAGCGTGGCTTTCTGCTGCTGTAGCTGGGCCAGCTTCACCTGTAGGTCACGGATCTGCTTCTCCATGGCCTCCAGCTCCAAATCCACCGAGTGCAGCTACTATGTATCCTCACCTGCACTCAGATGCAGACACACAACCGACATAGTGTTTAAAAATGGAGATAATCAGTGTAAAAAAAAGCATAGGCAAACTTGTGATAGCCGTCTAGAAGAGGACGAAAAAGTTAGAACATTAAGCTGGAAAATTGGTCAGTCTGGCGAAGCTCGGAAAAAAGCAGCGTCTCTGTTTCTGCGATCAAGATTTATTATCAGGGCAAAATCATTAAATACGCAAACACGGATGTGTTTCAGGCATTTTGGCCTTCATCAGGGTGTTATGGATCTAAGGTCAACTGGCCTATATAAAAATTACAACCAATAAGATACAAGGATAAAGTCATGTGATCAGGAAGAAACAGACAATCAATGTAATGCAATAAATAAATAAATAAAAACAATAGAAATGCAATAAAGACATCAATGCTATAGTGTAAATCAAAGTAATTGTTTTTCCATTTTACCTTGATCATATGACTTTATCCTTGTATTTGATTGGTTGCAATCTTTATATAGGTTGCCTGACCTCAGATATACCACATGCCCTGATAATAATGGCTTTTTTAAATTTATTTTCTTCACCTTGGGTCTTTTATTTTGTCTAGGACCAGTTATATTCCTTTTCCAATCAGCACAAGATGAGAATAAATGACACAAACTTTACAATAGGAGGTCAACGGCTTATTTCTTACAAGTACAGTAATTCATATACAGCATTAATCAGTGACAAAGTACTGTACAATTCTACCCCAAAAATATTTCCTGTGCCATTGCTACTAGATTTTACTTACTGAAAATCACAACATCCACAACAGCGGGGAATAGTTAAACATTTCTTCTTCATCGTATCAGCATATCCTCGCCCCTGGTCTCTCATTGTTTTGAGGTTCAGATGATCATTTCTCATGTCCTTCTCAAAAGAATACTGTCCTACTGTATGTGCATTGCTACATACTGTAGTATCAGTGAAGAAGATAATTTCAGTCACCGTCCATTTGGCCATGAACCAGGAAAAAACTCATATAACCTCACATAAAACCCAGCTCAATATTCCACAAGGTCTTCAAATGACAGCGGACACGTAGAAAATCACTGTCTTATCTCCTACAAGAATGTTGTGAGCCCTGCATGTCTGTGAGACATGAGTGATTGTGGAGTCACGCTATAATTTCTGAAAATATGATTTCCACAAGATTAAAGAGAGATGAATGCCTTTTGGCTCTTAAGGAGTATAAGAACATCCCAGTTAATCAAATCCTAAAATGGAATCTTGAAAAAGTCTGTACCACATGCAGCTCCAAACCAATTGCATTCATTTCACACCATAATTAATGATGGCCATTCCTCCTTTCTCTTACTTCTTTGACTTCCTTGAACTTTCGATAAAGTTGAGGAAAAGTGGAAAGAAAAAAACACCAAAAAAAAAAAAAAAAAACAATACCTGAATAATTTCCATCCAATAATATAACTGAATTGTAGGGTAAGATTATAAATGACCCAGAGGAAATATTTTATGAATAGCATTTTACTCTTGATTCACTCAGAACAGTATTGCAAGCATTAATATTAACACTCAGTGAGCTGCATGAAAGGATTTCGATTTTTCAGGTCTTGCTATACTTGACATTATTCTTCAATTATACAGGATACAATATCAATAAGGAGCAATACCATACAGTACAGTAAGTTCTATTTTTATTATTATTATTATTATTATTATTATTATTATTAAGCACATGCAGTACCACAGGTAAAGGAAGGGGGAAACAGTATTTAGACACTTTTCTTCTTCATTATTTAATATATTTACAGTGCAAATATATAGAACACATACACTAATCAGCTAAATCATTAAAACTGCTGCCAGGTGAATTGAATAACATTAATTATCAACTGTATAGAAGTAAACTAATGCCAGGATCATGGGCACCCAAGGCTCATCTATGCCTGTGGAGATCAAAGACCAGTCTGTCTGGTCTCAAATTGCTAAAAAAAAAAAAAAAGAAGAAGAAGAAAGAAAGAAAGTTAATGCTGGCTATGAGAGAAAGATATCAGAACACTCAACATATCACAGCTTGGAGTTCATGGGGCTTAGCAGGTTGTGGATCTGGCCTCACAGTTTCCCAGATCCCAATCCAATTGAGCATCGAGATCATGCTGGATAGATAAATCTGATCCATGGATCCTGCACCTTGCAACATACAGCACTTAAATGAACTGCTGCTAACATCATCTGGTGCCAGAAGAAACACCTTGAGGGTCATGCCTCGAGGGATCAGAGCTGTTTCAGTAGCATAATGGGACCCTAAAACTTAAGTTGTTTTAATATAAATGGTTTTAATATCATGGCTTAGTGGTTTAAAAATGTATATATGTTATAGCTGACAAATATATTTTATACACGATAAATAAATCAGTTTTACAAATGTATAAACCTATAAATATAAACAAAGGTATGCATAATACTGTACATACATAAATATATATATATATATATGTTTTAAAAAATACACTTGATAGGAAAGAACTATTCGAGCGCCACATACGACCAACATTAGTCTTTTTTTTTTATTCTTTTTTTTTTACAAAAATGTAATTTTTAAACTATTTAAAAAAAACATTTTACAATAACTATAAAGTATGATGAAGTAATAGACTTTGACACTGCTGTTTAAATTCAGCCTGTAAAAATTCATCATTTTTACAAGGTTACAAGGGTCCTCTGATTCACTCACAAATACCTCTAATATGTTCAAGTCTTTCACTCCGTTCCTATTTCCCTTGATTGTATACCATTTACAGAGAAACATCTTTATATCATCATGCTTTAACCTCCATACATCACTGTAAGTGTGGTGTTCCTGAGATCATGATCTAGATCATGTTTTTGAGATCATCATCTCTTGTTTCTCCAAACATAATAAGCTGAATTATTTGCCTATTATTTCATCTAACAAGATTATACTGGTCCAAAAATGTTTAATTCATCTAAATGCATTTGTGTGCTTCTTTGTCAGCAGAGGAAAGCATTTTTAGTTGCTTCTCTCTTAGCTTCCTTATCATTTATCTGAGAGTGGGTTGTGAAATCCTGTGTAGTGTATCTGTCCAGTGATGATCAGTTGTGTTTCTATGTACTTTCCTCCTGGATATTATCACACTAATTGTGACAAGGATGCTTAAGGTCTTTACTATGGCTACATCTTAATGACAGCAGGTTCAATTTGCACAAGAAGTATTTACATTTTTATTTTTAGGCATTTATTTTCTTTATTATCATTTTTATACCATAGTGTTGGAATACACCTATCAATTCGGCTTTTTAGAACCCCAGCAGTATCTGGATGTCTAAGACTGCTAGTGCAAATGCTGGGATTTTGTAATTTTCACTAATATAATACAATGTTTTTTGTTTTATCACAAATTATATCATTGCCAATAACAAGGTAAAAGTAAAATCTTTGAAATACATATGGTACATTCATTTAATAGCTTCTTAGTATTTGCTATGTCTCCTCTTTTTTCCTTTAATGATAACGTCCACTCAATTTGGCATGGACTGCGCAAAACCTTATAATGCATTTGGATTTCATTTAAAATGCATTATAAGGTTTTGTGCAGTCCATGCCAAATCGAGTGGCCAAACTGGTGTTTGATCACACAGTCCAATAGAAGAGATTAGTCAAGAGGAAAATCTCACCTTTTTTTTCTAAAACCTTTTGTCTGCTTCCTTTTTTAAATAAAAAGCATTGTCAATGTGGTCACAGACCTTCAGACCACACCATATCTTTTATTGATGTATATAATTATACTGCAGTTAGTTCAGGCTAAATAATTTGATCAGATGAGAGGCATTACATGAGTTCTGATATAGAGCATAACAGAACTGGAACGTTTAACTATATGTATCATTCCGTGTCACAGGTGTTCTAACAATTACTAATCACATTAATTGTATAAGTTAGTCTCCTGGGATAGGCTCCAGACCCTCTGCGACCCTGTGCTGTATATAGGATAAAGTATAGTATAGTATGAGTGAGTGAGAATAGTGTCTGAATACTAAATAAAACAAATACATTATATTTAAGACTACTAAAATGGCACGATAAATAAGATATTCTCATGCACTTTGTCAAATCTAGTGTAGAAAAGGAATTCTGTAGTTTAACAGAACTGCTGCTGTTTTGATGTATTTTACAGGCCAGTCACAGAGAGCTGAAAAAAGTATCGACACCCCTATTTGAAACAGTCCATGTGTGAAGCAAAGGCATAGTTAGGTTTAGATAACTGGTGAAGCTTGGAGGTTACCCAGTAAAACCTAATCTTATATCCTTATGCTTCTGTCTATCTGGTTGTCTCTCTCTCTCTCTCTCTCTATCTCCCCGTGTGTGTGTGTTTGCTATGGCACTCAGTCTCTCATGCCCTGATGAAGAGCTGGAGTCGCTCCAGCTCTGGTCCTGGACTGCTGTGAAGTTTAAAAGGAGGAAGGCGCAGGGGTCTGCAGGTTGAAGGGCACCCGAATGGGCTGATTAACCCTGAGGGCAGCTCATTCAATCACAGTCCCTCACAATGATGTATGATGAGACTCCATGTCAAATGACACACCTGTACTGCCCCCGACCATTCAGTCCTCCATGAAGGCACAGAATCATCACATACAGTAGATTTGACTCAGCCAAGTTTTAAAGGGGGCAAATCCTTGAACTCTCCTCGTGCTGGCAGGGATGGTTGACACGGTGAGTGGAAATAACAAAGTCTGTAACACTTTCAAACTGTCCTCACAGCCAATATGCTGACCAAGAAAAATCTTCAATCTTTGCAGGTTACTGCCACAAGCGTTGTCTCATTACTAGATCAAGTTCCTCCACTGGATTATCGTGATTATTTCGCCACCTTCCAGAACAAATACTCAGCAAAAAGTCAGAGACACACATGATAATCCATCCTACAGTGCTGCTCTGCTATCTCCTTGCTTTAATATATGCTGTCCAATGTCAGGCCCTGAGACACAGCATACATAATTGTGTAGCAGCAAGATAAATGTGAGTGCTGGTATGAAGAATTAAATCAACCTGGGTAATCTAAACGCGTGTGCTTGAGAGGGCATGAGCATATGATAACTAGACCATAATGGATCTGATTCATTAATCTTCACTCTGATGGTGTCTCACAATCGAGTGGGTGGGGCTGAAGGTCAAGAAGCTGGAGGTGAGATTAATAACTGAATTGTTTGTGAATTGGATCCAGAGCTCCCATTTGGCAAGAACTCTGATTCCTGAAAGTGCCATGAAGGGTTGATGACACTCCTAGAAAATGGACTCTTAACAAATCGATTAATTTATACTTTTGGCATTTTAGAACGGTTTGGGCAGGAAGTGATAAATAAATCTAAATCAAGTTTGGTTTTGGTGTGTTGGTGCAAATCCTAATTTATGACGTTTTGGTTGACAAAGTGTTTGTTCTTAACTGAAAATTAAATACTGATCGAATAAATGATAAAAAGACTAGATTTGACTACAGTAAGTAGACATCACTCACAAATAGGGGTTTACTGTAAGGGCTTATTTGGCTTTGGTTGGGACAATTTCTCAAACTTTCACAAACCCAGGAGAGATTTCACCTCCATAGTGCACAGTTTCAACAAAACTACTTTCACAAGACAAAAGCCCATATAAAAACTCCCATCCTCTTTACCACAGCTTTCAGATGGAACAAATCCTAAGCGATGTTATAGATGAGTAGCTATACTGTACACACTTACCAGCGTCTACCTACAGTACTGTATTTTGTTGGCCTTTCCTGGATATCATAGGACACAAGCATGGCTCTGCACTTGCAGGCAGATGCCTTGACATCTGGGGCAGCCCATCAGCATGTGGAACAGCGTGTGGCACAAGGGCATTAAAACTGGAGAGGGTGGATGCGCTGTGGCGGCGGCAGATTGTGAGCCATGATGGCATCTGATTCTGCTCATCCATTATTGCCGGACTGCAGATGGGCCAAAGTCCCCTGAGGAAGAAGATCTCAATCGCCTGTTTACAGCTCAACATGGGTGTTTAAAGTCATGAAAGAGAAGCACTGAAATAGAAAGGACGCAGCAATGATGAACCTACTAAGTAGGATGATATAAAAAGTGCCAATAACATTCGCTCAAGATGATTCTGGAGTCATGCAAACCACAATAATGAGGTGATTACTGCATACATTTATACTCTTTTAAGCTCCTTAGATTGTTTTTTATCTTAGAAACATTTACAATGAGAAGCCAGATGACTTACACTCATGGGCTCCATACAGTATAGCCCCTTAATCTTTCCAGTCTTTAAGTCTGATCTTTCCAAAGGTAAACCAAATGGACTTTCTGACCGGCTAAATTTCTCCATCATTACCCTTTACTGGAACGGCCTCCAACAAATGATCCACACAATTTCATCAATTAACCGATGTGGTGGTAGAAAGCTGTCATAACTGGTGTCAATCTGCTGGCTCTGAGATACTCCTGATGATCCCGTCTTCTCCTGCAAAGGGTCCACTGAGTGCAGTCACACAGAAAGCTATATTATCATATAGCAATATTATCCAGCACAGACTCATGAAACCTCACGTGCACTCTGGGCACATCACTGCACTGAATAAATTATCTCAGACTGCAGAAATTTACACAGATTTTAAGAAGATAAAGCTCTGGATGCCGAACCTGGAGAAGGTAGAGATGTGGAGAAGAAAAGGACTGAATAGATAAAAAAAAGCAAAGAGATCTATCCAAGTTATTTATTCATACACTTGAATTACAGAGGGAGGTACAGCTTTCACTTTAAAATAAAATACAGACAATAAACTCTCCCTAATCATTTTGAACTAAAAATTTGATTAGATTCGTTACAATGATCGAAGCGAAGACCCAATGTAGCCTCATGTCTAACGTCGGCTGATGATTCATAGGACTGGAGGACGGCACACAGAGGGTTGTTCCAAATCTAATCTGCTCCATTTCTCATGCCACAAAGCCACGATAATTCACTGTGCAGTGCTTAATGACTGTTGTGTTTACCTCCTCAGTATCTCATCAGAGGGAAAAAAGCACTTGTCTCTACAGACTCAGCAGGAGACACACTGTTCCGTGTAGCAACTACAGGGACAGTGACAGGGTAAATTAATGAAATTACTACACTGAGGTCCATGGGTTCCTTTAAACAGCCCTAGAAGATGAATGTAGTGAAATTCTGGATTAATGTTCTATATACACTCAATGGCCACTTCATTATGTACACCTTGCCAGTATTGGGTTGGATCCCTTTTGCCTTCAGAACTATTACAAACAGAAATATTCCTGGACCTTAGAGATTTTGGTCTATACTGACATGATCTGTGATGAGAATCTCCCATTCCACCACATTACAAAGGTGCTCTGTTGGATTGAGATCCGGTAACGGTGGAGGCCATTTGAATACAGTGAATTTATGGTCATGTTCAAGAAACCAGTTTGAGATGAATTTTGCTTTGTGACATGGTGTGATATCCTGTGGTCAGAAAAGAATGCACATAGTCAGTACTCAAGAAGACTGTTCCATTTAAACAATGCTCAATTGTTTCCAAGTGTGGCAAGAAAATATCCCCAACACCATTACACCATGGATGGAGCCATGCTGTCATGTTGTTTATGCCAAATTCTGACCCTGCCATTCGAATATTGCAGCAGAAATTGAGACTCATCAGACCATCCACTCTTCTATTGTCTGAATTTGGTGAGCTAATGTGAATTGTGGCCTCAGTTTCCTGTTCTCAGCTGGCAGCAGTGGCACCCAGTGTGGTTCGATGTGTTGTGCATTCAGAGATTCTTTTCAGCACACCTCGGTTGTAACGAGATGTTATTTGAACTACTGTTGCCTTTCTGTCAGTTCGAATTAGTCTGGCCATTCTCCTCTGACCTCTGGCAGTAACAAGTAATTTTCACCCAGAGAGCTGCTGCTCTCTGGATATTTTCTCTTTTTCAGACCATTCTCTGCAAACCCTAGAGATGGTTGTGTGTGAAAATCCCAGTAGATCAGCGGTTTCAGAAATACTCAGACCAGCCTGTCTGGCACCAACAACATGCCATGTTCAAGGTCATTAAATGCCTAAATGCATTGAGCTCCTGACATGTGATTGGCTGATTAGATATTTGCTTTAACAATCAGGTGTTCCCAATGAATTGGCAGCGGTTGAGTATATACTGTATATATACTTGCCAAGTGTTTATCACAGAGAATCAGGTCAACTTTCTTTTAATAGAGTATTAAAAGCCATTAGACAGCAGAAGACTTACTGTGTGACTGCATCATTGATGTGTGCGTATGAGTGTATGTTGTGTGACAAGACTGTGCTGGAGTGTAATGTCAAAAACTACATTCCTATCAACTGAAACACACACACACACTCTCACACACACACACACCGTTTGGGCCTTCCTGAGAGCTGTTCCCTGTCTCATTGGCAGGATGGAGCTTCAAGGTCATTCCAAAGGAAGATCCTTTGCTCCTGCTGTGTTCCAGGGTGAGATGTAGAGACCACCACAATCATCTTCTGATCTCTGATTTTATGGAAGAGAATCTAACAGTAATTGCACTCTCAAAACAAAAGTCCTTCAGGATCAGTTTCTGTCACTCATCATTCCTCATGTATCACCACACAAGCTGTTTATTGTTACACCTGCAGAAGGTGCAATGGGTTTTACACTGGAGACCCAGAGACTCAGGGAAAAGAGTTAATCTACAAACTCAGAACTACTGACCCCATCATCATCCGTTTAACTTATTTGATATCTGTCACTGATTGCAGATTAAGATAATCAGAACTATGTGTCCAAAACATGAATTATGTTTATAGAACTATTGTTAAAAACTGTACTGTATACTCAGAATTGTGATTATACTGAATATCAGAACAGATGAGCTCACCTACTGCAATAGGTATTGATAGCAGATGGTAACAGCACTGGGACGTTATGTACTACAGTATATGTATCACTCCATGTCTCAGATGTTCTAATAATGGTTAATTACACTAAATGTCAGTCACCAGGCATGGGTGAAAGTAGGTTGGTACAGTCTACACTACTGGGGAGAGAGCAGTTACTGTACAAGCCAGAATGCACACTCAAAACAATTCATTTTCTTTTTTTCTTTTTTTTTTGTGGATTTTTTCCCTAATTTACTCGTGGCCAATTCCTCCCCGTCACTAGGGGGCTCCCACATTAAGGCTACCACTACCGAAGACTATCACGTGTTTCCTCCGAACCGCATGACGCCAGCCGACTGCATCTTTTTTCGAACTGCTTGCTCACGCACCGTTAGGGGCGGAGTAACACACTCAGGGGAAAGCGCTAGCCGCTACTTCTGCCTGCGTGAGCTCAGCTAACATAAGCTACAAAGATAACTAGCTTACAACACACGGCTGAATCACTCGGTAACACCTGACCAACATTACTACTTGGTGTGTGGAACAAGGGATTCTACCTAACACCCTACATACAGTACTGTAGCACACTGTCCTTACATTTATGTTCTTTGGGGTTCAACCCCAGAACACAGAGGTTAGCTGATATTCTAAAGAGTAATAAGTGGAAATATAAGGTAAATCTTGTATGTTTTTCAGGACTGTCCATCACCTCCATGGTTTATTCTCCTCACATTTTGGCTGTATAAACCCAGTAAAAATGCGAAACTACTTTCTTCCCTGTTAATTACACCCCTGTTGATAACTGTCAGTCATTAATTGCAGTTAGTTCCACTAGTCACAGAAGGATACGTGTTGGCATAACAACATAAATAGTTAAATAAACAACCAATCGTAATCTGTTGATAATAAATTGTGATAATAAAAGAGGGCGTGCTGTTGTGCTGGATATCAGCACTCCCTCTTGTGTGATATTGCATCTAGAGATAGATGACACTGTGGACAAAATGTTTTAAAAATCCATTTATGTGTACACATCTTCCACACAATCCTTTGTACAAGCTGTTATTATAGAAATAATAATAATAATAACAACAACAACAACAACAACAATAATAATAATAATAATAATAATTAGAAGATTGGCAATCAGATAAGGATCGACGATGGCCAATCAGAATGTGTTCATACAGTACACTACACTGTGGTATAATTTACCTTATAGAACACACAAAATTCCCTGAAGGCTAATTACATTCTATTACTGTACATTATTAATTGCACATTCGATTACACTATTAATTGTACTGTGGCTCGTTCTCATTATGCATTAAATAATGAGTGTACCATATGGAAAATGCCAGCCCTACAAGCACACATATGGAGTTGCACACGTAGTCATACTTCATGTTCTTGTGTGTAAGATCTTTCAGCAGCGTTGATACACATATCGTTTTTCATACCACAGTTAATGAGGCTATTCTGTGTTCACAGAACATTGGCTTGCTCACTGTGCACTTACCCAACACCCCAACCCACCCACCCAGACCCCACACACACTGCAGATCCTTGACTTCTGATGATTTTTCCCATCGATTTCTCACACAAGGCCAAATCCAGCCAGTGACGTTCTCCAGGAGAAATAGCGGTATTAATCTAGCGTGATACATACCGCCCTGGTTCCACATCATAAAGCTCACATGGCATGTTAGGGTATCAGGACAAATTCATATTGGGGTCTCTGATTTTGGGACTGAAAAATGAAACCAGATCCAGTGCTTGGCTTCTGTTAATGGACCTATAAACCATCACGTGCAGCCTTTGGCATCACAGCAATAAACAGTGTAACTGTTACATCTATCACTATGCACATTCGGAATAACATATAGTCAATACTATTCTATTTTTATTATTAATATCCAAACCAAACATGTATCTGCATGCATGTACAGTATCTTGTGTAATATTGTCTTAATATCACTATCTATAAAAGATCTCATTGACTTGAAAGCTGTTCATCAGCTCCTTATTAATAGAAGAGCATGGAAGAAATGTAGTCTTCAGTGGAATGCATGAACAAATCAAGCTTTCTCTTAGTGCAGGAAGTACAGTAGCCTTATCACTTTGATGCTCTGTAAATGAGCTTTGAGACATCAGGGCCTCTCCAATTATGTGTCGCGTGAGCTTCTTCTGCCTACTGCAGAGAGAGGCGTGAGAAAGTCACTATACTCCTTCAGGACTGGCCTACTCCGGTCTAAAGGACATGCATTAATCTCCCAGCTCCAAGACAGAAAGTAGTGGGAAATAAAACTCCACAATTATCCCACTATTTTCTTACTGTTTATGGGACTAATTGTTTTAAGGCCGTTTTTTCTGATCTCCCTATTCAAGTGCACTCAACTGAGAGTAAGCTAATAAAGGCGTGACAATAAAAAGAGAACGAGAGCAAGAGAGCAAAAGAGAGAGAGAGAGAGAGAAAGAGAGAGAGAGAGAGAGAGAGAGAAGGTTCTTGTGGCTGTCTCAACCCGCTAAAGATAATTTTAATGCAGGCATTAAAATTCTCCCCTATTGCTGGTAAATTATCTGATCGAAATCCCCCGTACACTTCAATCCTGCCATTCCCAGCAAGACCTTCATGAGAACCAAGACTCCCTCACTCTTTGCTTCACCACTTTCACTCCCTGTTATGGCACCTGTCTCGGTTTAGATTAATAACACAGGCCTGCTGTCATTTTTATATCAGCATCATAAATGTGCATGAGTCTACAGCACATTTAGAGTCATGGTAGATTGTTGTGCTTCATGCTGTTTATTTTTCAATCCAACTATCCCAATTCTCTTGTGCACGAATGACCTTGGTATGACCTGTAGCCACTTTTTTGTGTGGTGTACTAAAAGCTGTTCACTACATTACAGTTTACCTATTGACTTTAAATGAAAAACTTATTTCTGCTTGTTGTATCAAAGTGTCTCGTTCTCCACTCAAGCTTGAGATTAGAGCTGAATGTTTCCTTTTTGTGAATCTTAACTAAAAGCTTGTTTTACATTCCACCAACCGCCTTTGCTTCCATTCCTAGATCCACACAATAACAATCACAGCATGCCATGGAAAAGTCATAGAAAAGTAGTGAAAGACGTCCTGTACTTTTATAATTCCTAACAGAAAAAAATGTTGGACATAGAAGCAATCTGGTCTGGGCTCATGCCTCCTCCTTTCTGGGTGAGTGCACTGCCCCTGTATACTCACGTTCTTCTCTCTATCTTCTATCCTGTTTAATGGCCACTTCAGGAGGCCAGGTCTTTAAACCAAATGGATGGACAAACTACTTGCCATTTGTCAAAGTCCACGGCGGCACTTGACAAGTAAAACTGAAACAGTAGTCTGACCTTCCAACATAATAAGAGATCTCCAGAAGGACAAGGTAAGATATCTTGGACATACAGCCAGGTTGTGAACTTATTGTCTGTAAGTGGGTTAGTAATAAGTGTCAGACAGCAGCTGCTCAACATCCAAAGGTGCAATACAGTATCACCTCATTCTACCCCTTGCACAACATGGTTATCTTATCTTATTTTCAAAATTCTTTGTTCAACCTGCACCATTGATGATTTTTGCCATTCTGCTTATGTGCTCTTTATTGATCCACAAACTGGCTAATTTAGTTACAATTCATCATGCTCTTGTTGCGGAACGCTTTTTGTATTATTTGTCCAGCTGCCAAGATTGCACCATCTGCCTTTCCTTGAAGGTGGCTGGTGCCATGGAACACAGTCTGCGTCTACCAACTGCCATACCTGTTCCAGGGCCAGAGACAGCTGAAAGAAATAAAATGAAAATGCAGTGTAAATATTCCTTTTAAAGCTGGGAGCTTATTCATTCATCAGCTAAAACGATTTCAATTAACAAATAATAAATATTTGTAGAGACATAGAGTTGCAAGCGAGTCCCAGAGCTCGGATCTTCAGACACTGGTAGTGCATCCTGAAGTGCTCAACTTCTAATTGGAAAAGCAAATAGTTGAGGCGACTCCAGTTCAAAGAGCAGCTCACTGATGAAGGTAGATAAAACAGGCTGAGTGGTAGACAGAAAGTGTGAGCAGCTGTTGTGCAGCCTGCAGATTTTCCCCCCTCTGAGCATCTGCCACTGCAAATTGATTACCCTGGGGTAAGCCAGGTTGCAGCACTCGCTCCTCACTAATAACATCTCTTGCTTTGATTAAGAGATGAACAAGCCTTGTACCGCCACTCCCCGGCCACGCTAGACTATAGGCTCTCATGTAGAAACACGGAGAAGAGGAAAAGAAAAGGACAACCAGCTAGGAGAAAGATTTAAATCGAGAATAAGGAGGATGAAAAAGACGTGTAAGGAATAATGTGTCTCTGGGTTAGACAATTTCCCCAAGACAGTAGGAAGCTAGAAGTAGAGGAAGTAAAATGATAGCCTGGGGGAAATGAAGATAAAGTAACCCAGATAGAAAGCTCCCTTACTGTTTGGTTTATGCAAATAAAACAAAGCAAGCTTGCTTCAAATGGGATGTACGGTGTATATATGCATGTTAAAAGCACCAATAGGAAACAGGTACGAATTTTAATAGTGTATGAGCAGACAGACGGACTTGCTTTACTATTAACATATTTATGATCTATATGCTAATCATCTGTCCGAACAGATTTTCACAGTATTTTATGCCCACTATGTATATTAAGACATCCCTTAATGAATATAAGACCGTAAAATACAGTACCTACTATTGGAGCAAAAATACATTTCATTAAATGTATTTTAGTGGACTTGTTTATAGCCTTGTTTATAGCAAGTAGAAAAAAAACTAAGCAGTTTATGTAGATATATACATTCTTTTCAAATGTACTATATTATATATATAGAAAACAGATTTAATCAAAAATGTTTTCATTATCTCCAAGTATCAGTACATTATTTTGCTCCCCCACCCCACCAAATCATTGCTGCATTCATATTTCTGTTCCCTGTGCACTTACCTACACCTAGTTATTGCTGTAGGTCTGAAAAATCAACCCACAACAGCATGGTCTCACCCAGTGCCTTATTGATTTCCTAGAATTGATCAAATCCCCACTCCAAAGACTACAATGTTTAGTCAAAAGAAGAAAGTAAGGGGGAGACCAGCCAAACATCAAACAAGACAGGAAATGAGACTCTTGTGATTAGCACTGTCATGAGTGGATCAGATTCTCACACTGGAAAGAGAAGTAATTGAGTTGAGCAGTTGATTAGTTTAAAGGAAATGGCCCTGGGAGAATCCCCATTGGATCTGGTTCAACAGATTTTTTTAAGGCTTCACAGGAGAGATTTTACAGCAGAAGAACAGAAAATACAAAACAACAATCCAGTACTTGAAAATGTCAGATTTGTTCTGATAACAAAAACAAAAGCTGTTTGTGAGGTTGTTTTCTGACAGTCCTTTTGATCTGATTTCATAATCTGATTTGGCTCACACAAGATGATTTGCTATATGTGCTCATATAGGGGGCAGGGGTATCCTGGTGGTGAGAATGTTGGGCCACTGATCGGATGGTCACGGGTTCAAACCGTGGTGCCACTAAGTTTTTGTTGTTAACCATAGGAGGATCAGTGCTTTTCCCAAGCCCAGAGCAAATGGATGAGTTGCATAAGGAAGGGCATCCAGCATAAAGCCTGTGCTCAAAACTTTGAGCAGCAAATTTGCAAATACACTGCCTGGTCATCAACTGACTTCATTTTATTGCCACATAAAGTTGCTGGGCCTAGACCTGATCAACTAAAGCAACCCCAGATCATAACACTGATTCCAGAAGCTTGTATAGTGGGCACTATGTATGATATGTACAGTACATCGCTTCATGCTCTTCCCTTCTTACCCTGACACACCAATCACTCTGCAATAGGTTCAATCTGAACTCATCAGATCACATAACCTATTTCCATTTCTCCAAAGTCCAATCTTTATTCTTCCTAGCAAATGAAAGGTTTTTCTGACAAGTCTCTTTTACTTTCACTATTATACAGTACATAGCTATTAAACATACTGTAGCTACTGTATGGTTTTAATGTTGATTTTTATTTTTACCATGTAACTCCACCAAGTGTTTAAGCAATCTCCATTCATGATTTTTTTCCGACCACATTTCGCCCACAAAGTCGTGATTTCTGCACTGTCCTCCCAGGTTTTGATAAAGTGGTGAAGGGTTCTTAACGCATTTCCAGTAATTTCAAATCTCCATAGTTGTTTTCATTGCTTGACGCAGACCAATAATTTGACCTTTCTGAAATTGCAACCTTTTATTTGACCAGGGAATGTATTTAAGGGTATATTTATGAATATTAATTTTGATTTACTAGTTTTGGCTGATCCTGAAAGTTGCCACAACAGTAGCACTGGCAAACATTCAAAAGGCTGACAGCTAATTAAACCTATTTATATATTCCCATCCATCACCTCTTAGAGTGGTGAGAGGCCTCTTAGAGCCAAGCTCTATTTTTCTGTTCATATTTCATGTAACTCACAAACGACTGTGGGAAACGTGTTTTCACTGTGATCTATTCTGACAAGACTTAATTTCACACCTTGACAGGTAGACACATAAATAACAAAATATCGATCAGTCGTAATTCCGCTAATGACTTTGGTGAGGAAGGGGCTATAGCCAGAGAATATATAAAGGAGAGGGAAGTGTTGTAGGTGGCAGAGAAATTACCTCGCTGGCTGACTAGAGAAAAATGTGACTATAAAAAAGTTACTTTCATTCTGCTTCCTGAAAGACCTTTTCACAGATTTTTATATGACGCAGTATATATGACAAGCCTGTCACTAAAGCAGTAATGAATATTTATTAATCTACTGGAAATAGGGCTCCTGAACCCCACTCCCCTCCTCCCCTGCTCCTATCTCTAACAACATACGGCAGTGCAGGATTTGTTTTTTATTTAGGATTTAGCACCATTTATTTGGTCAAGCTTAACATGTGACTAAGATTAGTTGTTATTTGTACTGTATGTGGCTATAAGATGGAGGACCACTTTAGTCTAGATTAAAGAAAAACTCAAAATGAAATAAAAAAATCAACAAAGTTTATATAGCAGAATAGATAAGCAACCTGTGATCCAATACGCAGCTTCGACCTCATCATTTATCTTCTGGGGAATTGCCATTGACAGCATAAAGGCTATTTCAAAACCACAGTAACTCAGTGGGGGAACATTTATTAAGCTGGGCTTAAATATATATAAACATATAAATATATATGCTATTGCTAGCTATTGTGCTAACAAGCATTTACCCAGCCTATCTACATGATTTATGATATGTTCTTTACAAATCTCAGTAAACAGCAAACAGGAAAAGAGTATTTTAATATTTTATTAAGTTCTAGCCTAGCCCAGTTGAGTAAATAATCCAACACTTATCCAAAGGAAGTTAGCGAATTGTGTTTAGTAACATGTTGATGGGGAACTTCAAGGTCGAGGTCACTGTTCTGTGTCCTGACTTTTGTGGTCAGTCCTATCATCAACAGCATGAACCATATTACATTTAGAACTGTACACCTGAACATCCTGGTCTGTGCTGCTGACCAGCTCCAGTGCGAAATCAAATGTATTTATTATGAGTCAATGCCTTCCACATCTGAGCCAAAAAGTCATATGACAGAATGGCCAAAAAACACGAAAGCCTATACAGGTTAGTTTTCCTAACACACACACACACACACACACACACACACACCATTTTATACCATTTTGTAACACTGCGCAGTTGCATGTTTCAGGTCTATAAATCAGTGTCTGTATGTCGCGAGCACGGTATCAACAGGAGGGATGCATGAGCACGACATCAACAGGAGGGATGTAATGATGCACATAAATATCAATTACTATATGTAGTCGGGTTCTCCAGTCACATGTTTAACCCAACTAATTAGAGTGTGAAATTTGTGAAACAGCCAACAGTCCTCAATGCAATGTTTTTTTTTTCATATATATATATTCTGTGTGTATAAATAATGTCGAACTATCCATCCAGGAACCTCTGTAGTCTGACCAGGGACTATTGAGGACAGTGGTGACCATTGAATTTATTCTCATCCTGTACGACCGTGGTAGGTCCTCCGGTCAACATTCACATGCACACTCACACTCTCACTCACATTCACAGTGTGTATAAATAAAGGCTAATATTTCATGCCTGGGTGAAAATAAGTACGTGTATGTTTTGCAGTCACTGCCAGTATGTAGAGAGGAACATTTGCCTTTGAACCTGTCTGGGACAGAGAAGGCCAGCACTCACTACTTAACCTAATGTTGTTCACAATATAACAATATGATCGTGAATAACAGTCTCATGAGCTGACTCCTACTGTAGCCAATGCTGCATAGTCCAGTAAAAAAATATGTCCCATCAAATTACATGGCTTTAGACATGGACTGCAGTTGGGCATCCAGATACTCCAGATAATCCTTCTTAGTACTTCATGTCTCTTGGCTTGCCAACCCATACATTTCTCTTAATCATTTGGCACATCTGAAATCATCTTTTTCATTCACTAAGTGATGGAATCCGAAGTGAATTAGTGTTATCCAGCAACACAGCATGATGCTGAGACAAACAAATGAGAGATGAATAGATGAATCCCAGTGGGTAATCAGAAGTGTGGAGAGATTACCAAACAGACCCGGCAGCTTATTGACTCCATCCTCTTACTCTCCAGCATTCAGCTAGAAAGCCACATAAGAACAGAACAAAGCTGCCTGCTGTCTCTGAGCACACACTGCTGAGATTCACAGCACTCATACACATCGAAAGCACATGCTGGAATACCAAGGAACAGTAAGACAACTTATTGTTTCTGATTTATTATACATTGTGATACATTATAGACTGTTCCATACAGCTTTTTCTACCATACTGAGATTTGACATGAGTGCCTTTTAAACTCCCCCCAAGGTGTCTGTATGATATAGATTTGATTTGTCCTGGTACTGTAGTTCACAGAGATGCAGTATTTACTAAACAAACATACAGTATGGTAAGATCTCCCTGAACTTTCAATTACTCCCCTGTGGGATGCAGATGTATGGTGTAGATTTAGTGAGTAAAGAATAGAAAATGGGGCAGGGGACTTAAACTTTTAACTGATAGACAATCGATACATTTGGCTTGTTGTGTAGTAAGGACACAGTAAAGTTTGACTTAAAAAAAAAAAAGTTGTGATGACTCAAGGACATTTTGAACAACAATATTATGTGAACTAACTAAAGATTCAGATCATAGGTTTCACAATATGCTCTGAAATCATTATTGTCCAAGGCTTTTGGGAGCTTCCTGGGTGTCAGATTCAAATACCAGAATAGCTTTTAGTTGTCCGGATGGAAAATTTAAACCCCCAAGTTTACCCTGCAGGAGAGAGGTGAGAGGTGGCATGGTGTGAACAGTTTTCACTCCTCTCATCCTGTAAACTCTCCAGTAAACACTGACCTACTTAATTTTCTCTCTCTCTCTCTCTCTCTCTCTCTCTCTCTCTCTCTCTCTCTCACCTGGATCCCTAAGATGTTTGTGGTCCAAGACTGACAAATGGCTTTAATTGGGTTGGAGTTGGACTCAGAGGGAGGGGAATGAAAGGCTAAAGATGTACAATGGTGTGGCACAGAGGGTGTATGTTTGAGATGCTGGACTGATGCAGCCCTGTGGGACAGATAAGACTGAGGCCAATCAAAGGCTAGCAGATTAAACTTCTGTGAGTTTAATCTGTGGAAGGGCATGAGAAAGTGCTTTGCTGCAAACTGAACATCAGAGTGGCTAACTCTCACACTTTTATAGTGAAACATTTTCAGGTCTTGTCGTATGATGCTTTCAAGCTTCCTATTTTACCTGCTAAATTAGTAAATCAGCCATAACATGTCCACCGACTTCACATGGAATTTATCAGATTGAACACAGCATTGACCACTCTTTATCTGGGAAAACACAAAGTATTAACCGTTTAAAATATACAGTAAAGGCCATGAAAATGCAGAAAAGATGCTGGTTGAGTGTTTCTAACTTTAATCCAAGATAGAAGACATCGAAACCTGTGTCTGGCACATGAAAAGCAGCCTATTCTATGCAGTATGTGACAAACTGTCTTTTAAACTTCCTTGAAAGACTGATGAGTAAAATTGTTGTAGATATCATGTCATTGAAACATTTATCAATATTAAGGAACATAAGAAAGACTTGCTACTGACAAGGCCAGCTGAAAAAAACAGTAAAGAAAAATACAAGAATGGTTAAACTTGGAGAATGATATCGTTGCATCATCATTAGTGAGGGACAGGAACAGGGGTAAGGGTAGTAACAGGACATCCAAGGGTGGGATACAGGGTGGTGGGGTCTTCGTATTATCCTGGCAGTATAAAATGCAAAAATAGTTTTTAATTTTTTTCCCCACAATTTTCTCCATACTTTTATTATAGTCCACTCCCATCTGTCTGTCTGTTACAGCATCATTAAGGCAAAAACTATCAACCAGGGACGCGAGGCCTATCATGTGTTTCCGCTGAGACACATGATGCCAACCAACCACATCGTTTTTGCCCTGCTACTTAAGTTTTTAAAGTTTTTTTTGTTTCTTTTGCCCTGCTAAGTTAGAGAATGATGCAACAGACTAGGAGACAAGCACATAAGCTTTCATGAGCTCACAGATGCCCATGATTGGCTAGCGTCACTATGATTGATGTGAGAGTGCACTTATGCCACCTCTTCCATCTGAGAGAGCACAGCCAATCTGTTCTCTGGCCTCGCGGCTATGGATGGCTGTAGCATTGTGAGAATCGAACTCGCAATCTACAGGTGAGAGGGTGAACACGTTTCTTTTATGCTACTCAGGAGTCAGAATATGCAACATTTCTACTGTTGCCCCTGGTGACATAACAAATTGATGATAACAAACTTTAACAACTCACTGACAACTATACAAGCATTAGTCATGATCAATGATTCTGATTAGATTGCTTATTGATACAGTAAATACTGTAATTTAGCCTCTATAGTATTATTAATAGCCTGTGTTTGGTCATAAGAAATGAGGCAAATTCATTCAATTTAACCCAAACTGTACTAACAATAGTGGTTAGATTGGGTATTTGAGCTTAGTTAAAATATAATAAACGGCTAGGCTAGAGCAGATACCTCTGGACCTGTAAGGCCTGCTTCAAAATGTACAGTATAAGCAGAAAAACATTTCACAAAAGGTTCTCTGATCACTCAGGTGTCAAAAAATAAAAACCGCTCAATATTTTTTTCCCTGCATTTTTTTTGTCTTTCCCAGGTGACTTAGTAGAGTGTTGAGTCCTTTCCACAGACAGTGTGCTCGGGATACTACTATAAAAATAAAATGCAGGATTTATGGTGTTTGTGGCAAAATGTGGTAAAAGGTCTTATGGACTAGTGTTTCCCTCAGGGTGGTGTAAGAGAGGTAGAGGAATTGTGTGTATAAAGCAACATACTGTATATTACAGTAGTAGAAAAGAGAGGAGAAGAATATTATTGGTAACTTTTTGAATATACAGTACTCTGACAAATTAAAATGTGAAAATGATTAAAACCTCTAAATGACCTGGTGAGCAAACATCATTTGCTAAACATCCTTCAGCCACTGTGGCTTCTAAAAAGCTGACCAGAGAATTCTAATTGCAGTTAAATGGCTGTATTAGTGGAGCGCTGGGTTTTCCAATAAGGTGATTTTGCAGATTGAAGATAACAGAGTCCCTAACCCAGACTGTGGCCTGTTTCTAACTGAAAACTTTAAGTAGGAAAAAGCATCTATATTTTATTAACCAGCTAGTTATCCTGATAGGATTTAAAAGCAATATGTATGAATGTTTGCACACTTACTGAATAGCTAATTAGCTAACATGAGGTAGCTAACTAGCCTTAAAATCTTATTTATAAATATTCATCATCTTCCTTGTTATTGCAAACTTGACAACTTGACAAATTCTGACAGAATCTTCACTGCTAGTTGTGCTAACACGCTAACATCTTTACAGGTTATATATATATATACCATTACACACAGACTGATATATTTTAAGTGTATTTCTTTTCATTTTGATGATTATGGTTTACAGTTAATAAAACACGAAAATTCAGTATCTGAGAAAGTTTTAATATTACTTAAGACCAATAAAAAAAAAGATTTTTAACACAGAAATGTTGGACTACTGAAAAGTATGAACATGTACAGTACAGCACTCGATACTTGTTCGGTGCTCATTTTGCATGAATAACTGCAGCAATACAGTGTGGCACGGAGGCGATCAGTCTCTGGCAGTTGTAAGGTGTTATAAAAGCCCAGGTTGCTCTGATAGCAGCCTTCAGCTCTTCTGCGTCATTGAGTCTGGTGCCTCGCATCCTCCTCTTCACAATACCCCATGGATTCTTCATGAGGTTAAGGTCGGGTGAGTTTGCTGGCCAATCAAGCACAGGGATATCATGGTTCTTAAACCAAGTATTAATACTTTTGTATTAATAAGTCTTGCTGGAAAATGAAATCAGCATCTTCATAAAGCTGGTCAACAGAGGGAAGCAAGTGCTCTAAAACTTTCTGGTAGAGGGCTGTGCTACCTTGGAACTGATAGAAACCAGTGGACCAACACCAACAAATGACCTTTTGGTTTGTTCCCAAACCAAACTTTACACTGGACCTCAACCAACCTGGATTCTGTGCCTCTCCTCTTTTCCTCCATACTCTGGGACCTTGATTTCCAAATGAAATGCAAAATATACTTTAATCTGAAAAGAGCACTCCAGTTCTTTTTATCGCATTGCTGCAGTAATTCATGCAAATGGAGTCCAGACCAAGTATTGAGAGCTGTACATGTTTCAATGTTGGAATGTTTTTGTTATTATTATTATTATTATTATTATTATTATTATTGGTCTCAAGTAATGAGATATCAAAGATATCAAATTTTGAGTTTTCATTTGCTATAAGTAATAATCATCAGAAATTAATATAAATAAACCTTTGAAATATAATAGTCTGTGTATAATGAATACAGTATATGAGTTTCACTTTTGAATTTAATTACTAAAATAACTCAACTTTTCAATAATATTTTAATTTATTGACAAGCACCTGTATATATTAATGCTTACAAATTCAATAAAAAATACACTGAATACTTGTATGAACATTTTGAGGGAATTAACCCTCAGGAACAGTGGCAACTTTGGTGGACTTTTCAATCCTACAGTTTAAAATATCTTAATTTTTCTTTTTTATTAAAAACATTTGTTTGTGCAAGTTTCCACACTCATCCACTCTCTTTAGTTCATGGCTCCTGTCTTGCATGTGTTGCACTTTACATAACGTTGTTTGCATTTTTTTGGCCATGATATCCCTGTACAATGATTATAAACAGTGATACGTTGTTTTGTATATGTTTAAACCCAATGGAAATACGGCAATTTTCTCTTTCCTGTGTGTAAATAATTTTAAAAGTTTGTCAAAGTGGGGGTAAGCGGGATTGACTATCCAGGGCCCCAATGGCGGGAGGACCCTGCTGCCCTACAGTACATGTACAGTAGTTGCTTGTGAGCATGTGGGTGATTTGGCTGGTGGCTAAGGTAGACCCTACTTAATTTTTTTGTTTGGATAAATATTTGAAATGCATAATGTCTGTTTGTACCAAATGGAATATATATGTACAATCACTGCAGCTGTTTTTTCACTTTAACACTACAATGCTAAAATATACAAAACCTGAGCCATGGAGGGGAAGGTGCGTGGTTAGTGTTAGACAAAATGGCAAAAGAGTTGTCGTGTCTGTGTACATACAGAACCAATGCCTTTATTTTCAGGATCTCACTCCAAGCTTCTCTGAAAAGTTGGCAGCCTTGTGTACAGTATTGTGTCATAGCAAGAAATTTCTCTGGATTTCTACCATTTAATTCTGTTAAAAAAACAGCTGTCTCCTGACCAACAACAACAAACTGTAAAATTACATTATCTTTGCTGTTGCGGGCGACACTAAGTGTAATTTAGCCCAACAGTCCACAATGGATTGAAGCCTGCAAAACACTTTGCACAACAAAAAAAGAGTGTGAAGCCATAAAAGAGGGATGGTTGTAAATCAGTGTCTGTTTTGCTGCAACAGTGAGGCAAACAAAGACACGCAAAAAGATCACGGGCAAACAAACTCGCGCCCCATGGACATAAATAGTGACAATAAAAACAGACCCCGGTGAGCTCTTGCATGCAAGGATGCTCTTCAGGGATACTCACACTGCCAGAACTCACCAGACAGAACAATGAAAGTTGGTACAACTTTTTCTTACTGCAAATTTCATCATTTATGGTTTACCTCAGTCATTAGTAATTGTGTGAAGTTTAGATTTTTTTTAATTCAACCGTTTTGCAAAACTTAACAGAAACATGACATATTAGCTCAGTAAATTTAAATGAATGTTGTATGACCATGTTATTTTCCCCCAAGGTAAATGTTTTCTTAATAAAAAATTATGATTATTATTATTATTATTATTATTGTTATTATTATTATTGTGTTATGTTCATATGCATTGATTTGCTTCATCCAGGCTTTCCTCAAGCAAAGAAAATATTAAAACTGAAACAGAGTTAAGAACTGTACAGTACATTATTATTAAGTCCCGGAAGGATAGTGGTAACCTGTTAACTTCATAGATGAAATGTGGTCAGAAAAAAATCATAAAATGGCTAAGATCGCATAGACATTTAATGAAATTGCGTCATAAAAATCTAAAAGTAAATATCAAAGCTATTTATAATAGTAAAACTAAGAGCATTTCCACACATCGAATACGATGAGAACCCGCAAGACTGGGACTAATTAGCTGTGTGCCCATAAGAAAACCACTTATTAGTGAACCATATGAGAAAAGATTGCTAGGGAGGATAAAGATTAGATTTTGGAGCTATGGAAAAAGGTCATGTGGTCTGATGAGTCCAGATTCACTGTACTCCAGTGTAATGGATGTGATGTGAAGTGAAGCACATCAAGCGACTGTATAAGCCTATGGAGGGAGTGTTATGATCTAGAGTTGCTTCTCTTGGACAGGTCTAGGGTCAGCAATTATTCAGTAATATTTCTGGACTAAAATTGCAATAGAGTAATAATTATACTATAATAATTTTACTGTGTGTGATTATTGTTATTTATTTACTCTTTTTTTTTTTTGGCGAGGCAGTGTGTAAATCTGTTTTATCAGGATCTTCTCTTGATCTGTCATCCAGTTCAATTATCTACCAGCAAGTGACATTAAAAGACTGTTTTCTCTATACATACCCCACCCACACACTCATTCTCAAATGAAGCCATGTGTCCAGCTGGATGCATTAAACGTCTTTTGTCCAATGAGCGTAAATTTTCGCTCTCATCACAACACAGGGGATTTTACACGTTGTGCCATCCATCAAATACATTTTGCATGAAATGAGCAAACAGTGTGATATTAAAGTAAGATATTTTATATTTTTATATTCTAAAGTATTGATTTCCACCAAGAGTGATGAATAATAAAAAACACAAATGGGTTTCCAAGTGTTCTTAACACAGTCCGTTCTTTAACATAATGATAATGAATGTGCCCTTAAGCACATGCCTGCAGTATATTAATAGCTGAGTAAATGCATAGAGAAGTTGATGACAAGTTCAGCTTAGATGCTACTAAATTATTTTACTCTGTACTTCATATACTTGAATGGGAATTAAAAGAGCAGTGTATTTTCATCAATGTGCATAAATCTAGGCAATATATTATATGGCATGATTAATGAGAAGTCTACCAAACATATGCTTAATCCACAGATTTATAAATAAAATCTTAATGAGCTTGAAAACGGAACGAGAGACTGAGTGAACGAACCCAGCAAAGTCATGGGTTTGACTAATAGTTTGCTCGCCAGCTATCAGTCCCTTGACATTTGAGACTGAGCTTGGCCACTTTATTGATAAGCCACTTAGGCCAAACGAATGGTACCCCTGTGCCAGAGCTAATAACACAGAGTCACAAAGGAGCATTACAGATCACACAAAGTACACAAAGACTGATTATATATGACAACAAACACCTGTTTTCAATTTGTAGCCTGCCAGTGGACAGTAGTAGACTGACCTAGAGGAAGGTCAGGGTGTTGGAGGAAAGATGAGCACCAACATGAAAGAAGCCCAAAAGAAGTGAACAAAGTCTATAGAGTATTTTATAATAAGAGGCAAAAACTGAGCACATGCATCTATCTTCTTAAAGAAACCCGTAGAGGTGTGTATAAATGAGGTCAGCGAAGAGCTAATGATCATCATGAAGACCAGTGGAAAGTGATGACAAATTCAGCTAAGAGGCCACACATGACAAGTCTTTGGTTTTGCAATTATGTGCAGAATTAAAGCTTCTCTTTTCATTTTCATTATAGCAATACCTGATAGGAAAACATTTATCCTCTGGTTTGGTTGCGTTTTTTTATTTCACCCCAAGAACACACAAGCTTAAACAGCAAGCAAACTGTAGATGGAAATGCATTTAATAGCAACAGCTTCTAAGTTCCGATCCAGTGACACGATCACACTATCCAAACTGCATGAACTTAAGCCTTGAGCTTTAACATCTCACTGAATCAATACAGACATGGGTTAAATGGGTTAAAAATGTATATATATATATATATATATATATATATATATATATTTATTTATTTATTTTTAATCTCTTCCTCTCTGTGTATCAGGATGATAAAATTGCATGTGGGTGATTCTCCATGACACTCCAGGTTGCTGCTGTTGATCACAGAGATTGGAGCAAACGCAGAAAAGGGACAGATGGTATAGGTACAAAAGGTGTGTGTGCGCATGCATGCCCGGGGCTTTTTAATACAGACTTCAGACATATAATTATCTGCACCAGAGAGGTTCTGACCACAATAAAGCTTTCAAAGAGCAATGATTGGGCCTTTGAGGAGAGACAGAGGTTTAAAAAAAAAAAAAGGTTTAATAAGGATTGTCATTCTTCCCATTTACAGTGGAAAAGCTTCCGCATATGATATGTGTTATTGGCCAAATAATTTACAATCATAGAAATCACCTAAATATCACTGTCCATTTTAATACATAGTACATGTTCTAATGATTCAGGTAAAAGTGCCATTTGTCATTCAATGCTAGCTTTGCATGAAACTTTAAAGGTTTCTTTTTCAGGTCTTTATTTTATGAAGAGTTACAGTTATAAATGTTCTTGCACTAAATACACTCAGGTGGTATGGTGGCTATGGTACGGTCGCCATGCCCCTCCAGGGTCCGGGTTCAGGTCTGTCTACATCTAGTTTTCTCTCTGTGCTTGGTGGGTTTCCTCCAGGTACTCCGGTTTCCCTCCCACAGTCCAAAGACATGCAGATTAGGCTAACTGGCGTTCCCAAATTGCCCAGAGTGTGTAAGTGTTTGTGTGTGCCCTGCGATGGATTGGCACTTTGTCCAGGGTGTATGCCGCCCTAAGTCTCCTGTGATAGGCTCCAGACCCCCTGTGACCCTGTATACAGGATAAAGCTGTGTACAGTACATGATGAGTGAGTGAGAATATGAGTGAGTGAGTAAATACACTCATCGAACAACTGCGTCTTAACACAAATATCTAATCAGTCATTCATTTGCCAGCAACTCAATGCTTTTAGGTATTTAGACATGGTTAAGACGATCTGCTAAAGTTCAATCCAAGCACAAGAATGGTGAAGAAAGATGAATTAAGTGACTTTGAATATAACATGGTTGTTGATGCCAGATGGCAAAAGAGAGATTAACCAAGTGAGCAGCAGTTTTCTGGGCAAAAATACCTTGTTAATGCCAGAGGAAAATGGGCAAACTGGTTGAAGCTGTTAGAGAGGCAACAGTAACTCAATTAACATCTCTTTATAACCGAGGTATGCCAAACAGCATCTATGAATATACAACACATAACCAAAATTGGTTAATAGAAGATTGGACATTGCCAGGTCTGATGACTCTTAGTTTCCACTGTGACATTCAGACATGGTAGAGTCCGAATTTGGCATAAACAACCAGAAAACATGGATCCATCCTGCCTGATGGATATGGTTGCTGACCATGGTCATCCCTTTATGACCACAGAATAACGTTCCGTGTCACAAACCTAAAATCATCTCAAACTGGTTTCTTAACAATGACAATAAATTCATTTTACTCAAATAGTCACCGCAGTCTCCAGATCACAATCCAATAGAGCACCTTCGGGATGTGGTAGAACTGGAGATTTGCACTATGAACATGCGCAAAGATTTAAAGCAGTTCTGAAGTCCAGTACTAGTAAGGTGTACCTAGAGAAGTGGCCAGTGAGTATATATACAGTATATATACACTACCGTTCAAAAGTTTTAGAACACTTGCAAATTTCTTTGTTTTTGTTTAGTGATTTATTTTCTACATTCTA
>JAQMYK010000008.1:13688851-13713867 GCA_030014345.1 Clarias buthupogon
TCATTATCTTTCCTCGGTTCAGGTGAACTCCTACGTCACCTGACCGAGGTGCAAACTGGGAACTGAAGTTTAATATTTAAACAAAAGAAACTACAACGAAGAAACTAAAGGGGCGCTTGGCGCCCTCTAGGGGTTAACCCTCACACACATCCATATATTTGGTCCTACAGATGTTGTTGCTGAAAAGTGTGAGTTTGATTTCATGCACACACACATTCACACATGGCACTGTTATCTTTTCCGTGCTGCAATTTATAAACTCTTGCCTGTTAGCGATGGCATTGAAAAACTAATGTCTGTTCTCTCAGTCATGACAACATGAGAACAAACGCAGAGTCGTTCAGTGGGAGTTACTGTCCAAAAGCAATTTGAATTCTTAATGGGGCAATTTTACCTGACCTCATTTTTTCAAATTTTCCACCTCATGGATAATGCACATACAGTCGCACCTTTTTATTGTCTTTGGTGTTTTGTGGTGTTTGGTATTGTGGGTACTAAGTGTGCACAATGTCTCCTTTTTTAATATTTGTTCTTCGCTATTCTAAGAAACTGTTGTTTCTATTAATCAATAAATACTGTCACTCTGCGCCACCCTGGTTTCTCCACATCAGAAGAAAGAATCAACGTCAGCAGGATGTTTGTAATTGTAAAGAACCATATATAAGCAGTCCTAAGCAATCAAGTGTCTATCATAATTGATTTTTCTAGGATCATGCCAAGATGTGCCAAGATGATCACAATATTATTTTACTCCACAGACATACAGTACCACAAAAAAGTTGAAAAATGTAAGACGTGAACAAGAACAGGAATCTGAGGCTGTCATGGACAAACACTGAAACTGGACAGTTGATGACTGGAAAAAGGCCAGGTGATTTTTTTTTCTTCTAATCCTCAGCTGCCTGGTTTCTGTGAGTCTGTGCCAATGATAGCCTCAGATTCTTGTTCTTGGCTGAGAGGAGTGAAACCTAATGTGTTCTGCTGCTGTTGTAGCACATCCATCTTAAGGTTCATCTAAAGTTTTGTGCATGCTGAGATGCTTTCCTGCTCACCACACTTGCAAAGAGTAATTATTTGTGGTACTACAGTACTGTATATTCTTCCTGGTAGCTCAGGCCCATCTGATACCACCATCCATAGCACGGCAACCAAAGTCACGGGGATTTATTCTAATGTTTGATGTGAACATTAACTGAAGATCTGACCCTGTATCTACATTTTTTAAATATTCATAATGGGCCTATTAGGTGAGTTTACACAGACTTTTTAGAGGCGGAGAGGTTCAGGTTTCTTGATCATGTCTAAAGATCATTAACTGTGATATGAAATGGAAAATCATTTTATTATCCGATATAGATATGCATCAGCAAGGTTGAGTTGCAGAGAATAAGAAAATGTCAAATAATTTCTTTTAGAACTGTGTAATGGAATATTTACAACTTATTGTATAAACTATATTGGCTTTGCAAGCACTTGATCATTAGTTTCATATGTGTTCTTTCCCCAAACAAGCATTTGTACAGTAATTTCCCTTCACTGGATTCCCGTCTCTGTGTGCATGGAGTTTGCATGTTCTCCCCATGCTTGGTGGGTTTCCTCCCACAGTCCAAAGACCTGCAGATTAGACTAATTGGTGTTCCCAAATTGCCCGTAGTTTGTGAATGAGCGTGTGTATTTGTGTGCCCTGCGATGGATTGGCACCCTGTCTAGGATGTATCCCACCTCGTGTCCAAAGTCTCCTCCTGGGATAGGCACCAGGTCCCCGCGACACTGTATACAGGATAAAGCGGTATAGATGATGAGTGAGTGAGTGAGTATTGTGTTCAAAAGATGTCACAAGACAGTCTTTACAGCAGCAGCAGTAGAAGTTTTTAGCTACAGATCTAGATTAGAGAAGCTAGATGAGATTAGCCACTAGTAGTGGAAGTGGTAGTACAGTAGTTACAACAAGTACAGTATGAGAAGTATGTCCCTTCAGGGCTTGTTACTTAACATTTTTGTAAATTCCCCATTTGGTTTGCTTTATTCAGGTGTTCCCCACATTGTGCCTTAAAATCCTTTGGATTGGCTCCAGGCCTCCTGTGACCCTGAAAAGGATAACTGGTATAAAGAATTAGTAAGTGAGTATACTGTATGTATGCAAAACAGAGCCTGGCCTCGAATGGATCAAAACACTGGATTTGTAAATGGATGTTATAAACATCTGTGTGTCACTACAAGGCTAACGGCTAAGCACTTAATTTGAAACTGCCCCGGTTGTATTAGTGTACTATGGTGCTGGACAGGGTATGGATCATTATGTTTTATCTGCAGCTTTTCAGCAAATTCTCAAATCGTAACCTCTTTTTGAATTCGATTAACATTTTTTTGGAAGTGTAACTTTTCATCATAGATGTCCATCATTCCACTTTTCAACGGACATGTTTTCGAAATTTACATGAAGGTTTATGAGTTCATAAACTGTAATAGGAACATTCCACATGCCACTTTACAAGCAGCAGCATTCAGCGAGAAGCCATGCCAGGATCTCCAGTCTGCCAACAGCGTTATTGCCAAACCAACACTGAGTGATTAACTGCTCTGCTGCACTCTCTTAAAGTGTAGCACCAATTTGGCCCTACCCTCCCTCTTCATTTACACATTAAATTCCAACAGCTCAACATGAGCATACATCTGTGCATAATCTCATCTGTTCTCATAGTCTGGTCTGTGAGAATTGGCTGTTAAAGAAACATGAGGGTGGATGGATAATTTAATAACTAGACAAACCCCACTGCTCAGAAAAGACATTAAAGTTGTAAACATTATGAATAACTTCTGTATGTTATAGAATGCTGTATGGTGAACAAGCTGGACACGTGGGACCAATGTACAAGTGTATGCCAAGTATGTCCCTGACCCATGCCTAGTGTTCCTGGTATAGTCTCCAGATTCCTAACCATCCTGACCACTGATAAAGATAAAGTTAATAAAGATAAATAAATTAATGAATTAAATGATGTATTGACAAAGAAGATTTAGCAGAGAATGCATTAAAAAAAGGCTCCTGAGTGGTGCAACAGAAACCACTATCATCAGCAGACTGGATGTTCTCTTTCAGGAGGCATACTCACATTCCCACATCCATCATAACAACACTAGCAAATGATCGGTGTCTGTGAGCTCATGCAAGTGGAAGGGGTGGATAGCACTTTCCTCTGAGTCTCAAAAATACAATCTGTGGCCGGTGGCTTCACGTGCATCAGAGGAAGCATTTGTTAGCTCATGACCTTCCTGATTGGTAGATGTCACTGATGATGGAAGGCCCTAACAAGACGAAACGGAATTGGAAACAATTAAATTTGAGGGAAAATCTGGGGGGAAAAAATCATAGAATTTAAGACAGCAAAATGTTAGTCATAACAGACCATTAATGAGTCCCATTATACAGAAGCGAACCAAATTATGGAAAATATGAATAAACCAAATGATTCTATAAGGAACCAATCTTAAAATGTTCCAGTGTGTGACATTTTAAAAAATCAAAGTCTTATTTTTAGATTAGATGTGCCCACGACTTCGTTTGCATGGAATTTAATTGCACACTCATAAGCGCGTATCAAAAAATGTACAGCACCATCTGTTAAATTTTAAGATGAACTAATGATTTTTTTTATGATATAAGGGCATTTTCCATTTAAATTTCAAAAGTAGCATATCTTTTTTTCCTGTGGGCCAATTGCAATGAAAAAGTCTGTATGTTACCTCAGGCACGGTCGAATATACCTGTTTACTTTTTGTTTACTAATTGTTATAAGATGCATGTACAAACAGACAAAATTCCAAAAATCATCTTAATGCTATTAGTCATCCTACGCCCCCCCCCACCCCCCAAATTCTTTTGTGTGCAAATATCTACACACCAACTTATATGTATGGAACATTTGTTGAAAGACTCATTTTTTTGCCATAAAAATTAAAAGCTATTCTCAATGTTTGCTTAAGGATCTGTAATAGAGAAAACGGTCCTTTATAGGAAGGTACAAACACTCTCACCCTCACTGAACTGTACTCATTTGTTTTACGAAAAGTAATAAATGAAACTTGTTTAATGTGTAAAGGCCTTGACTTGCCATGCCAAGTAATAAACAAAACCAAATGTACATCCATCATCCTGTATGCTCAGAATGTGGTTATGAAACACTGGCTCTGTTCCAGCGCAATGGGGGCCAAGTGGACCTGGAGCAATCCCTGCCTCTATTAGCACTCTCGACATGGGACAAACCCCAGCCGCCATGACCCCTCACTCCGGCACAAATCATCTTTAATGGAGCCATTGGTGGCCACCGGGGTAGAGAATTAAAAGCATCCCATTGATGCACACACCTCAGCAGGTGGAGATTACCATCCTCAGCAGTGTCGTTATCAGACGGTGCTGAAATCACACGCCTCCAGAGGGATAAAACAGCAGAGTCCAGAGTGTAAAACCTCCAGCTTTGACAATCCAAACTATGAGACACCAGGTTTGGTCAATACATCAAACTCGTACTGTTGCTGCTATTCTACACTCTATTTGATGGATTCCCTCACACACTCATAACAAATGCACTACCTGATTAATAAAACCTTTCGGCAGAGTGAGAAGAAAGATCTTTTTCTTCGTACCTTAAAAAAGACATTTATATACACTTGATAGCGATGCAGTAAAGCTATTTTCCCCAGACTGAGCATACACTTAGTGAGAACAATATGAGGAACACTTATACAACTAATAATGGATAGGGCTTCAATTTGCTCTCAGAACTGTTTTAATTCTTCATGCCATGGATTCCACAAGATGTTGGAAACACTCCCTGCTGCTTTTCCATGTGCATTTCAGTGTTCTACTGTACCACATCCCGAAAGGCTTCTACTGGATTCAGACCCAGTTCCTGGGAACTCCACTGAAGAACTCTGAACTCACACTGTTCATGAACCCAGTGTGAGACGACCTTTACTTTATAATTGTGCTCTCATTTATGAAATCCATCTAGCTGACATACACTTTATGGACAAATGTATTTGGCCAAACCTGTTAATTATTAAATCCAGGCGTTTCAATCAGTCCCTTTATTCCCAGTGGAGGGCAATCTTAATGCTTCAGCATACCAAGACATCTTGGACATACCACGACATCAAGACATCTATGCTTCCAACTTTGTAGCAACAGTTTGGGGAAACTGTGGCCACAAACCGTTAAAACATGACTGTGCCCTCATGCACAAAGCAAGGACTATAAAGACATGGTTTAATGAGTTCAGTGTGGAAGAAGTCGACTGGCCCGCACAGAGCTCTGACCCCATCGAGCACCTTTGGGATGAACTAGAACGGAGATTGCGAGACAGGTCTTCCTGTCTAACATCAGTGCCTGACCTCATAAATGCTCTACACAAAGATTGGGCACAAATTCCCGTAGAAACACTCCAAAAACTTGTGTAAAGCCTTGCAAGAATAGTGGAAGCTATTATAGCTGCAAAAGTGTGACCAACTAAAGTATGTGTATACATCTATTGTATTAGAACAGTGCATCCTACTACTTCTGAATGCAAAAACATCACCTTTAGGTCAGTTAAACGACAATGTCCGGTATAAAGTTAACAGATTGATGATTCTTAACCCTTCATTTATGTAATGAAGGCAAACCTGCTTAAGGCAAATCATCATGTTAATAACCATTAAAAACAGGGTTAATATTTCAAGAATAAGACTAAAATGAAAACACTTCAATATGAGCTCATTTGGACCATTTGTATTAAAACAGCTACAGTATGATGATGACACACAAGCTGCAAACACCATTCACAAAGTCCTGATTGAGTATGCAGTGTTATGGGTACACTGCGTGGCTGTATTAAATCTTGTTTGTGTAGCAGCTACAAATCAATAATCCTTTCCAGTCCAATTGATGAAAGAAAGACACGCATTAAAGCAAGTGAAGGTGTGTGTTCAGAGGACGACCCTTTGGAAATGGTGGACTTAAGAGGTCAATTACTTTAATAAAGAAAACAGACCAGAGTATTTTGGCCAATTCTTGCTGACCTTTACTTACACTTCGTATGCAAAAGACTACTTTCTATTGCCGAACAGAAGCATATAAATTCAAATGCCTTTGTTTTGACTTTGTGGCATTTGAATGTTAATGGAGATGAGTTACAACTGAGGAGAGTAAAAGGAGTGATTTAGGCCCAATAGAAGGCTGCTGATTTCCCAAATGCAAATCAGGCCCTTATTTCACTAAATCACTAAATCACATGACCAAAGCTTTATTTCACTAGATCACATGACCAAATCCTATAGTGTGACAAGGATCAATAAAAGCACAAACATGGTATTCAATTAAGGCAGCAGAGTCCAATCCAGTAAGACTATGTGGGTTGTGCTGGCTTCCCATTCGGCCTGCTATCAAAGCACAGCATAAATCAGGGCAAATTAAATAAGCTGTGAATACATTAAGCAGCACGAAGTTTTAATTTCCACTTACAGGCCTCCAAACACACCCCCATATGCACAAAGGGCCAGAGGGGGAATTAAATTATACCGCCAAAGACATGACGGAAATTAAACTCAGCTAGGAGTTTTATGTTGACAATCAAAAGAAAGATATGTGAAGTCATAAAACATGAAGCTTTGCAGCAGGCTTAAGTAAGACAACAATGTCTTAATGTGAAAAAGAAATAGACATAAAAGACAGCTGTTAAATTAAAAGCGCACAAAGGTTATAAATACAAAAAAAATGGGTGGGATCTGAACAGACAGTTAACCTAGTTTGCTATAAAAAATGCTATAAAATAGTAAAATTGTGTCGGGGTGTTTAACATTAATAAAAATAAACAATAATAAAACAGACTTTTTTTTTTATTGAGAGAGGGAAAAGAGGGATGAAACAGCTGCATGGCCATAAGAAAACCACCTGCTAGTGAGAATGATCAGAAAAAGAATAGATCAGACTTTTTTGTAAAAATATCATATAGTCTGATAAGGATAGGAAGAGCTTTATAAACTTATCACCACGGCTAAATCAACAATGTGTTTGTTAGATCCAATTCCAACTAATTTAGTAAAAGAAATGATACATACATCTGAATTTGTTTCTAAACATTATTAATACTTAATTATAATTATTAATAATGATCAATGGCGTCATTAAGCCTCTTCTTTAAAATAAAAAAATAAAAAAAAGCCTAAACACTAATGGAATAAAACATTACAGACCAATTTCAAACCTTAATTTATATCTAAAATATTAGAAAAGGTGGGCTCAGCTCAAGTATGCGGTTTCTTACAGGAAAACAATATTTTCTAAGAATTTCAGTTAGGTTTCAGGCCTCATCATAGTACAGAAACTTCACTAGTTAAAGTCACAAATGACTTGTTTTTAGCTTCGGCCCAAGTCTGCATCTCAAAATTAGTCTGACTTGATCTTAGTGCTACATTCAATGCAATAGATCATAATATTCTTGTAGATCACATAAAAATCACATAGGTTTTCAGGGACAGGCATTAAAATTGTTTAGATCCTACCTGTCTGATCGATACCATTTTGTCAATCTTAATGGAAAACTGTCTGGTGTAATGCCAGTGAAATACGGGTCCCACAAGGGTCAGTTTTAGGACCTCTGCTGTTCTCGATATACATGCTTCCCTTGGGTAACATTATTAGAAGACATGGGATTAGTTTTCATTGCTTTGCTGACAATACCCAGTTATATATTTAATTAAAACCAGATGAAAAATCCAAGTTGTCTAGATTAACTGAGTGTGTTAAAGATTGGATGCCGATAATTTTCTATTACTAAATTCAGATTAAACAGAGATATTATTTATTGGTCCAAAAACAGTACACCAAAGCTCTTACAATTCAGCCTGCATATAGAAGGATGTACTATTACTACTAGCTCGACAATAAAAGACCTGAGCGCAATATTAGACAGAAACTTGTCCTTTGAAAATCATATTTCCAATATTACAAAAACAGCCTTCTTCCACCTTAGGAATATTGCCAAGCTTAGGAACATTTTATCTGTATCTGATGTAGAAAAGTTCATGTATTCATGACCTTTAGACTGGACTATTGTAATGCATTACTAGGTGGTTGTCCTGTATCCTCAATAAACAAGCTACAGTTAGTCCAAAACGCAGCCGCCAGAGTTCTCACCAAATCAAGAAAATACTGTATGATCATAAAACCCCAATACCATCATCCCTGCACTAGCTACTGCACCTGTTAAGTTTAGATTAAATTACAAACTAGCATTACTAGTTACTTACGTACAAGGCTCTAAATGGTTTAGCTCCCATGAACAGTATCTACAGTAGCCTAGTCTTCTGACACGTTACAACCCACCCCACTCCTTAAGATCACAAAACTCCAGATTTCTGGTAGTTCCCAGAATGTCAAAGACCACAAAAGAGGGTAAAGCATTTCTCTATTTAGCTCCTAAGCTTTGAAAAATCGTTCCGGACAGTGTTCGGGGCTCAGACACAGTCTCCAAGTTTAAAAGTACAGTAGAATCAAGACATCTCTTTAGCCCGGCGTACACAATTTATCCCATAACCAGCACATCCAAATGCACATTATCCTCTAGTGCTGCTAATATCATGAACAGCAGCTACGCTAATTCATTTTCACCTGGTCTTTCTTTTTCTACCCATCCCAAGGTATTTGAAGATTGTGCCAACTCCTGCAAGGATGCTGAGGCATCCAGAGAAGTACCAGCTCCAGCTGGATTCTGCTTTAGAAAGGTTAGGAGCTACACATGCTGCTCTTGAGCTCCGAGTGATCCAGACCCCATCTACACTTGTCTGACTTATCCTGGTGCAGAGGTGGATTCCTGCTGCCTAACACAGGATGTCTGCAAGACAATTCCTGCTATCAGATATCACCCAAATGAGTCTGGTTCCTCTTAAGGTTTCTTCCTATTGCCACCTCAGAGTTTTTCCTTGTCACCATTGCCTATTCTTAAAAGCGATATATAAATAATATAATTCAATTAAATTGATTTGAATTGAATAAGTGAAAAGTGAGTGAGAAGGGAAGGAAACACATGAAGTGATGCACCAATCATGCAAGTCTTTGGAGGTAGTGTTATGATCTGGGGTTGCTTCAGTTAATCAGGTCTAGGCTTAGCAATGTTATGTGGCCAATAAAATAAAGTCAACAGATGTCCTGAATGTCCAGATTATCACATCTATACAGTTTTACTTCCCTGATGCCACAGCAAAATTCAAGGACAAAACTAAGATTCATCAGGCTCAAACAGATACCCGATGTATATATCTGTGATGCAGATCAGGGAGATATATAGATTATAACAATATGAGAAGATTAGGGGAATAATATTCAGACATATAGGTTTGATACAGATATAGAGGGAGATAAAAACAAAATTATATTGATTCATTAAGACAGAGACATAAAAAAAAAAGCAACCAGACATACTTTACTGATCTGCCTAAGGGAAAATTTAATCCCCTCTAAACATCTTATTACATAGAATATGTTTCCTAACGGGAAAATGAGGTGTGTGAACATTTTAAAGTGATGTAGTGTAATACTAATGCACAGTACATTCAAGATTAAATGCAGCCGTCAAAGTGTCCTTTCCCAACCCAATCGATATCTTTATTAATTTCTGTAACAGCTTATTAAATCAAGAAAGGATAAACAGTACAAGTTGGCATATTGTGAAAGACTGCCTTTGAAAGTTTATTTAGAAGACACACTGATTGTCAATTACAATAAGTAGTTTACATGCAAGTTATTTGACAGGATTTACAGGTCACAACGGCACACATCAACCCTATAAAGAGGGATAAAAACTCTGGATAGAAAGGCACATTAGTATTCAGTTCACTCCTTTATGCTTTGCATTAATCATCACAACTGTTAATGTTAATTAAATATTTACTTAGATGTGAACATTTGAGTTATAAGCTGCAATCTCTTTTTATTGCACTCCAAAGGTGGACCTGAAAGTCCTTGATCAGGATAGTGATCTTAAAACACCTGTCCGTCCCCTGCATCAGTCTAAAAAGTGATCTATGTGAGCACAATTTCAAAAATCATTTTTAGCTGAATAAATACAAGCTGCAGGTTTAAAACCGGGGCAGATGGCAGCACTCATGCTTTTGAGGCTGATTCGCCTTTTTTTGAGTAGGAGAGCACTCTCACAGAGAGCAGTAGTTATTTTACAGTACCAAACATGTCCCCGATGTCCGTCTATTGAGTGCTTTTAAAGAAAATGCAAGAAAGATATTGTATAAATACTGAGACATTACAGACACAAGATTTTGACGACACATAACTACACACAAGCTCAGTAACTGATTCTAATCCTGAGGCAACACCGCCTCTGGTTGTCAGGACGTTAAGGCTTGGAATTATTTAAAAATAGAAGGACGAAGCACTTAGTTTAAACAAATGCTGCTTTGCACCCTTGATCAAACTTCTCTCAGAGAAGCCTGACTGAATCCTCTTTCCACTCTTGTGCGGTTCTGAGGTGGGTTTGAGGACACTGGAAAAATCAAACATTGCTCGAGACAGGTCAATTAGGGAATATGGATGAAAAAGAAACTTGATAATCATGAGATAAAAGTATGCAAGGCAGGATTTAATGAGGGCATATATACAGAGGGGCCCAAAAATGTATACACAATTCAACAGAGATGGTGCAACTACTGACATCTTGAGGGAAAACATCATCTGAGTTGTAAAAAAGAGCAACAGCTGCTGAAAGGTTTATAAAAAATTTTTTAGCCCCTCTATAACCATTTTGATCTGAAGAAGATTCAAGCAAGTGGCACAAGGATAAAGTGAGAAAACTCTAAAGCAAACTAGACATGCGGTGCAGTACTTTTAAACATATCCATCCTCTACTCGTGTCCCTTTAGATAATTCCAAACCCAAACATGCATGAACCACAGGTTGTGTTTAGGGTAAATGAACACCGAGAGCACAGGAAGCGTAATTTTCCTCTTAGCAAGCTGCATCTCGCTGTAAATTGTTCAGCCATGCTACAGAACACAATCATCAATTCATTGGTGAGGACACATGAGGACACACAAGTTAGGAAATGTTGAAAATGCCAGCCATGAAAGACTAATTATCCCTGATTTGCTTTGCTCCTACCACAGCTCTCGGCCTATGCTAAGGTGCATGTGGCTGCCTCGTTTTTGGTTTTAGAAAAAAAAAAAAAAAACAACAACAACAACAACTTTTGACATTAGCATTCATATTTTAAAAACATGACCATTAAAACATTTTGGAATTTCACAAGGAATGAAATATTAAATAAGAAAAAGTTAAAAGTAATAATTAAGCAGTGTTGACATCAATTTATAAAATCTGAAATTTGCCACTGCCACTTAATGAGTGTCTTAAGCAAATTATAGCGTTTAACCTTGGACCTTCAGGCCAAAATAAAAGTATCCAAAAGAAATTTAAAACAATGATGCTTCCTTTCCATATTCAACCAAGTTACAGTAAAACGTTCTTAATGTGTGATTATTCAATGTGTATCAAACCTATACACATTCAATCACTATCAAAAGTTTAAAAATAATAATAAATGTAAAATCTTGTTTAAATCTTGTTTTCTGATGTCAATATGATATTAGCTGTGACAAACATCAAGCAGGAAGTCGCCCAAATCACCACAAATACGACCCAGAATGTGTGGCGGAATGGAGACCTGTGTTTATTCTGCACTTCCCTTCCAAACACAGGCTCTAGGTGGCGGCGACTAAAGAACACCAGAGCGGCGGGTATAATGTACTGAATGCCTGTGCCTGCATAGGCTCCAGTGATGCCCACAAGTGACTCTAGATCATGAGTACAAAATGCTACCACAATAGGTGGCACCAAAGTAATCAAGGGGAACACAATACGGTCCACCACCCATGGGTAGGTGCCTCCATCTCGATGAAAGAGAGTCTTCCAGTTGTTACGCAGCGTAACTGCGATTATAGGAAAGTTAGTGCTGATGGTGAACACTGGGAATAGTCCTAAAAAGTAGCGGAGGGCGGCCACGCCTAGAACGTCACAGTTGTCGGTAAAGTTTAGTGTGTACATGTCTCGCAGTAGCGAGCTGTCAAAGCAGAAGATGGCTGTAAAGGAAAGCAGGCTATAGAAGGCTAGGATGAGCACGTAGTCCACTGTTAGCAGCACAGTCACCCGCCGTTTGTCTGAGATAGGTGTTATCAGAGAAGGTAGTGAGTGCTGGCACATAAAAGAGTACACACACACGCCAAAGAGGTTGGGAACACCGCTGAGCTGTGCCACCTGAGGTTTCCCCTCACCATGGCCCTTTGAGATGCGAATCAGCGCCAGGATTATCATCATGGTGAAAGCTGAAACATAAACAGAGATTGAAAAGCTTTATTTTATATAATGGTACATGCATTTGAACAACTACTAAATTTTTAGGACAAGCTGTACTTTTATTAATTTATAGGATTATCCAATCAGCCAATCATGCAGCAACTAAAGCACAATAAATAAAATCCTTTGAGAACTTTAGTTAATTACAACATCAAACATTAAAAAGGACAAATATGACTCAGGCATTTTAACTATGGACCTCTAGGGTCACTGAAACAGTACAGTCACAAATGGTACAATTTCAATTTTTTCTTTTTTAGCTGATAGGAAAAGATCATGATCTGGTCTTCTGTAGTCCATCTGTGTCAAAGTTCAATACATTTTGCATTCTGAAATGTTTTCTGCTCATCCCGGTTGTAACAAGTGGTCACCACAGCCCCCCGATCAGCGCAAACCACCTCTGAGCTCTCTAGTCAAGAAAACATTTCTGCTGACATTTCTGCTCGGAGAACAGCAGCTCACTGATCTCAACTGTTTTTTCTTTCCTTTTCCTTTTTTCACCATTCTGTGCAAACTCGAGATTTTCGTGTATGAAAATCCCAAAGGATGAGCCGAGTTTCTGGCACCAACAATTGAGAAAAACAGCATTGTGAACTGCATAAATGATCAAGCAACAAATAAACAAAACATTTGTCATTGGTTGCATTGTTAAAAAATGATATATAATTAGGAAATAGTTATGTTTATTGACTCCAGCATGAATAATGTGTGAGAGCATATAGATAAAGAGGCTTAGGACAACAAGGGGACAAATCTCCTGGAAAGATCATTACCTAATTATATACAGGTGGCCCAAATGTATGGATCCATAGGCATTTTTCCTCTTAGTTTTTCCCTTTTTATTTCAGACATAACATGACATTGACTCAAACTAACTTTAAGTAGTTGACTCCAAATACATAGATCCTTGGAGGAATAACCAGAAACTGGACAGAACAGGGTTGTTGGGTTGTAAAAACCTGATACCTCTATTTAATCCATGTTCAAACACATGGCCCAGGGGGCTGGAACAGTCCGAGTAAAGCTTCTAACTTGGTCAGCACAGTAATTTGGAATTTATATTCTAAAGTAAATTGTCTTGTGGATCTTACTTGAGCTGGCACAAACAAACAAACTTAGTCTCTGTTACTCAGAGCCAAAAGTGTGCCATATTGACATAGTTAAATAGGTTAATCTCAGTTTCAGGCTTTAACACTATAAATATGTTTCTTTAAATTACTGATTTACTGTATAAATAATTGTACAGCTCACAGCAGCAATGGACAAATCCACCACATAAATTAAGTGCTGAAGCCCATCCGATCCGAGTGTGCAGCAGTGAGCACAAAGGCCACATCTAATCGATAGGAATTAATGCATCATTGGTGACTTCCAGGGTCCTTGACTCTCTAAGGGACACCAAAGCAGGCTTGACATTCATGTTACGGAGTGTTGAGTGCAAGCTTTTCACCTCTCACTGCTCAATCACACCATTACAGGGGGAATTAGTCACAGCCCTCCTCCTCCACTGCGCCCTCACTTCTTTAGGATGCATGATGCATCGCCCACTTTGCCAGGAAAGGGACAGATTCTCTTGTCCTTGTAGGAGATCTCTTGCGATGCATTGGGGCTCAATCAGCAAGAGCAAAGCGACACTGCTGGCAGGGAAAATTAATTGGGTCCTAGCAACGCAAGGTCTAACGTAGTGGCTAGCGTAAGGACAGTCTGTTCACATCCCTGTGTAGAGTCTAAGGTCTAGGTTTCAGTGAACAGGGGAGAAAGCTTTCAATAGTCAATAAATAAATCAGGAGCGGTGTGCTATGGCTGTGACAGTTTAATGTATGCCATGGGAATAAAATGAACATTCCAATTATGAGGACAAAATGTACTCTGAGGGAAAAAAAAAAAAGAAGAGAGAGCAATGTGAACAGTGTTAAAGAGCGACGTTGAGCCTCCTGAGCAAGAAAGCGTAGAAATAAATGAGGAGCCAGTCAACCCGCTTTCGCCAAGTAACAGGCAAATGCCAATGCCCTAATCTGAATTACAAAAACATTAGCCATTACAAACGAGTTTAAGAAAAAAGAAAATGCAGTAATGTGCATAGAAAGAACCCCACACAATCCTCTATAAATCCTGGCCTTGCTTGTAAAAAAAAAAAGAAAAAAAAAGTCGGTTTTTGCTTTCTTAAATGACTATTGGAAACGTTGAACAGCACATTACAAAATGAACAGCACATTGCAAAACATAAAATAAAAAGAAAACTCACAAAAGACTCACAAATATGTTAACAGAAATGCTATGTGATAATTACTCCTGATTCAATCAAACTGTAATATTTGAGCCTCTAAGCAAGAACTTTCAGTATGTTCAGCTACTGGGTAACTGGGTATCATCATTTCACATTTCAGAAAGGGCAACTTCATTTAGACAACATTGTTGAGTGTGGTCGAATGCAGAGAGGCCAATCAAGTGCTGCTTATAGGCTGCAAAATAATAAGAACGGAGCCCATATTGTTGAAATAAGCCAATTAAGACTATTCATGAAGCAGTATATTGATAACACACTCTTTTTTGATGCACTTATTTTTATAGACAGTGCACCTTTTCCTTCCAAGACAAGAATTACATGCAGGTCATTGTAATATAAATATTAGTATCTGAGTGAAACCTGGATCAAATCTGATAATGCTTGAAGAATTTAATAATTTCCACCCACCAATTTAATAAAACTTTCCCATGTTGAAGATATATTACTGAAGGAAAAACCGAACACAAACCCCAGCTACTGTATTATGTTAGCTTTGTAAGCATGCATTCATGTTCCCTGTAAGAACTGAAAAAGATGGACATTTGAGGGACATTTGATTCAAGTTTGTATAAAAAGCAATACATTTGCACAGTTTGAAAGACAAACCACAACAACATGAGTGCAGTATAGACAGTGATGTTCTGAGCACTGGGACCAACCTCTAAATGACCTATACAGGGATGAAATGTTCTCTAGTGGGTGCTGGAGGTGTTGTCATATTGGCAGAAGGTAATTATGGACTGTCGTGCTTGGTGAAGGCATGTGACACCAAACAGAAAGATCTGAATTGGAGGCATACATGCAAAAAAAACTGCTGGACTGTATAATCCCTTGAATAGTTCTCTTATTTTGTGCCTTTAACCTGAAGTAATAGTAATAGATCTCAATTAGTAATAGCCAATTATAGGATTTTGATTGGATTATGCACCTTTAATAATTTGTAAAACATTTATACAGTGGAACCTTGGATTACAAGCGTAATTCATTCCCGGACATGGGCTCGTATTTCAAAACACTCGTAAACCAAAGGGATTTTCCCATAAGAAATAATGGAAACTTAAATTATTCGTTCCACAGCCCCAAAAAATAAATACAAAAAAATAACACAAAATATGAAGTAAAAATAAAACAAATTAACCTGCACTTTACCTTTAAAAAAAGTTAAAATAAATCCTGACAGATAAGTGTTTCCGTTTATGCGTGCAGGCGCTGTGTGTATGTGTGTGAAGCTAAAGTAAGAGTAGAGGAGAAATTAGACCCCCTTCGCCCTCTTCTCATCTTACACAGTAACCCTTTTTCCTCTCTTATTTGAGTTTCACACACACAGAACGGAATCACTGCTGTAAAGTAAAACAAACAAACAAATTAACCTGCACTTTAAGAATTGCGACAGAGCAGTGTTTCCATTAGAGTGAGTGAGTGAGTGAGTAAGAGAGAGAGAGAGAGAGAGAGAGAGAGAGAGAGAGAGAGAGAGAGAGTGAGTAAGTCAGTGTGTGTGTGTGCGTGTGTGTGTCTGTGAAGAGGCACGGTGTCCAATGACAAAGTGCAGGCTGATACAGAGAGAGAGAAAATGAATCTTTAACCTCTCTAATGAGACTTTCTTTTGCTTTACACGTGCATAAGAAACAGTACACGCGCGCTGTACACACACGCTTACAAACAGAAAATAAAAGATGTTTTACGTGCACACACGTGGTCACAGTGTTATAGTAAACAGTACACACGTGCATGGATGTTGATTATACCAGTAAGAGACGAACACTAAGACCCAGCAGGGGAGACGATTACCCACAATTCCGCAGCGCAAGAGAGAGAAAAACCATCGGCTCAGTTGTGATCATGTGATGCTCGGCGTCAAAACAAGAAGCACATGCGTGATATATGATACTCGGTACCAAGTATCCAAGAACTTAAACTAAGACTTATTCATTTTCCAAGTCAAAATTTATTTAAAAATCTTTGCTCGTCTTGCGGAACACTCGCAAACCGTGTTACTCGCAATCCGAGGTTCCACTGTATTCATATTCTGCAGTATAAGAAATTTAAATGTACCCCTTAGAGTACTACTCTGTTCATTTATGCAGCCTTTCTGAAAAAATGTAAGTAATAAATTCCGTGATGAGTACAAGTGCATTGCTCACTGTTCTGCCAGAAAGCCAGGCACTTACAAGAGGTTATTCAAGACATTGCTTTTTTTTGTGAGAGAAAATCTAAAAGCACACAGTGTAACAAAACACAGGCACCACTGAGACCCATTCATTCGCTATTCACAGTGACAGACTAAAGAGCAACAGTCACAGAGTCAAGGGCAAATTTACTTTATTTAAAGTACTTCTGACACGCCATTCCACCATGAGAGTCCACTGTACAGATGCTTAGCCTTCACCAGGAAAGCCTCCACTGGTTAAATGTGATTCTGTCTATGAACACACTGTTAAGTGATTCATCACACAGCTCGAAGCCCTCCTACCCCCGAAAGAAATGCCACCATCAACAAGTTTTCCGTGTCTTATTCATTTTGATATGTCTGTATCTGACACCTGTGCAGGCAGACAGATTTGAAAAGATAACCTATGAACATTCCAACAGTTCAGTCACTGCGTGTTTATTTCCTTGGGAATCAACTAGTATGCCCTTAGAGGTATTATACTGTATAGTGACTGCATGCTGCGAAACTGAGGAGAGATGTGAGGCAGGGAGATGTGAGCTAAAAGGATTATTCTGGCAGTTTTAACACACTTGTGGATTCATCCAGCTTAATGAGCAGTGCCACTGATCTCTTGTGGGAAACGTGAGAAGTGTTAGAAGATGCATTTTGTCATTCTCCATCACTCAGGCTGAAAATTATAAATTAAGCGAGATTGTGTCAGCATCCATTTAAATATACATAATCTATATTATGTAATACAAAAAAAGAAAAGATAATGCATTTTGAGCTACAGATAAAAAAATTAGAGGTTTTCTGAAAGACACTCGCCTTATAATCACTCATACCTTAAATCCACTGTCAGCTACAGAAGAAAACTTCAGAACGGCCTGAATTCTTCATGGCATAAATTTAACAAAAACTCCCTCAGAGATTTCAGTCCATATTGATACTGTATGATAGCATCTCACAGCTGCTGCAGATTTGTCAGCTGCACATCCATGATGCAAATCTCCCACTCCGCCACATCCCAAAGGTGACTGTGGAGGCTATTTGAGTATCATTGTCATGTTCAAGAAAGTAACAACTCACTCATAAGTCTATACCGCTTTATCCTGTTTTCAGGGTCGCGGGTGGCCGGGAGCCTTAGGGCACGAGGCGGGATACACCCTGGACAGGGTGCCAATCCATCGCAGGGCACACACACATATATTCACTCATTTACACACTATGGGTAATTTGGGAACACCAATTAGCCTAACCTGCATGTCGTTGGACTGTGGGAGGAAACCTATCAAGCACACAGAAACTCCATGCACACAGAGATGGGAATCAAGCCTGGCCCCTAGAGGTGCAAGACGACAGTGCTAACCACTTCACCACAGTCCCACCCTTCAAGAAATCTTTTTTTTTTTTTTTTTTTTGCTTTGAGACATAGCGTTATCTTGTGGTCATAAAGGAATGGACATGGTCAGCAAATATACTCAGGGAGGCTGTGGAATTTAAATAATGCTCAATTGGTTATAAGAGCCTCCATTCCACTATACCACCAGCACCAGCTTGAACTGTTGATACAAGGCAAGATGGATTCATGCTGTCATGATGTTTCTGCCAAATTCTGAATCCTACCTTCCTAATGTCACAGCAGAAATCTAGACTCATCAGACCAGACTTCATCTTCTATTGTCCAATTTTAGTTCACACAAAGTGTAGCCTCAGTGTCCTGTTCTTAGCTGACAGGAGTGGCGCCTGGTTTTGTCTTCTGCTGCCGTAACCCATTTGCTTAAAGGTTCGATGAGTTGTGTGTTCAGAGATGGTCTTAGATGGCCAGCATATCAACCATGGTAACGAGATACTTGAGTTACTCTTGCCTTTCTATCATCTTGAACCTGTCTGGCCATTCTTCTTACCCAGAGAATCATTGTTCACTAGATATTTTCTCTTTTTCAGACCATTCTATGCAAACCCTAGAGATGGCCGTGCATGAAAATCCCAGCAAGTCAGCAGTTTCAGAAATACTCAAATCAGCCCGTCTGGCACCAACAACAATGGCATGTTCAAAGTCACTTAAATCACATTTCTTCTCCATCCTGATGCTCAGCTGAACTTCGGTAGATCATCTTGACCATGTCTACATACCTAAATGCATTGAGTTGCTGTGGCTAATTAGATATTTGTGTTAACAAGCCGTCCATCTAGTGTACCTGATGAAGTGGCTGATGAGAGTTAAATTTGTATCTGTACAACTATTTTGTAATAATAATGATTATCAAAATAACTACTTTTTAAATTTAGTTTATGAGCAGTTTAATATTCTGAATCCGCAAACTTAATAATTTAATGTTTTATTTAATAGACAATTTAATGATAGTTATAAATGTACATGTACAGTACAGTGAGAGTTAGAGCTCAATAGTGAAAGAAGGCACGATATTATACGTGTATAGACCCGCTTAACCTGTTAAAGTAAAAAAAATAAATTAAATTAAAAAATTAAAAAATACAAATATAGGAACTTTAACACAACCAGGATATTTCTGTTATTGGTTTATTTTTTTTAGGATTATTTTAGTGATGTTATAAAAGTTTATGTCAGATTGGGGGAACAACATCCATGCACGGATCCCGTTCTCTTTCAAACAACTCCTTCATGCAGGCTTAAAAGACTTTCCAAAAAAAAAGGTAATCTTATTGTTTTGTTTCAGGAACAATACACCGCATAGTGCCTGAGGAACGCTCTGAAGTCATTCCATCCATTGTGGAGTAAAATCCTTTATATTTATTGCAAACTAACTAAACAATGAACAAATGAGAACAAGTAATCTGACTATGTAACATAATTAAAGGCATAATTATGGATTTTGGAGAAATACTAATGATATTTGAACTGAAAAGCTTTCTTCGATGCTCTTTAGAAGCTCATCTACAGAGCCATGGGCTATATATGAGACCTGTTTAATTTCTGTCCACACACCTTAAGATGATGTGTACTTTTTTGTCAAATTCCATGAATATCAACAACCTCTCCCCAGAATCACTAAATATATCTTTAAAGACTCTCAATTTTTGCTTTTATCTCAGTCCTCACCTCTTTACACACAGCTCCAGACAAGGAAACAAAGGAGGACAGCTCAGTAAATAGGACAGTGTAATCGACGTCAGCAGTGGTGATTAAAGGCTTATTTACCACTACTGAGCCGATATCGACTGAGCTGTACAGAATCATACAGATCTGAATGCTTTGTTCTAATCAACCTCAAATTTACCGCCCAAAGGAAATCAAAGTTTAGAGAGAAAGCCATTAAGGGAAGAAAAAAAACATCAATATGGAGCAAATCCTAAAGGGAAGAAAAAAAAAGGAAAAAGGAGCAAAAAGGAGTACACAGCATCAAAAGCCCCTCATTTTCAGGCTTCCACAATGGATCTCGTTAAAATGCTTTTATTCTGAGATCAAGTCAATAATACTGAGAGGCGAAGTTATTTTCCGGCTAGTTTGTTGTTCCGATGGCTAGGGTAGCTAAAGGAAGACACGACGCTGAAGCATGTTAAGCAAATACAAATTTCTCTCCAGTACTCACTGGCCAGTGCAGAAGTGCAGTTGAATAAAATTGAGCAATACATTTTCCTAGAGGCAAGTGTTTTTTTTCCCTCATTGCTTCGTGGTGTTCATTAAAGTATGGCTATATTTCAGAGAAGCATAAAGGTAGTACTCTCAGTGCTGGTCAGCACTATATTGATAATAAGTGACAAATACTTAACTTTCACACGCAGTATTAAAACAAATCACCTGAGCAATATGCTAACATTAGAGCTTAACTAAGATCATGAAAAATGCATATGAATTTGGAATATGTTACATTTTAAATGGTCCAGAAATCGACTATGTTTACATTTCCAATACAATCTCTCCACACTGCTATTACAGACCCGTCACATGAAATATACACCAGTGTTTAACTGCAGTCTGTTCACTCGGCTTCCTGCACGTACACTACAGTAACAGTAATAAAATGACTCTGGAAAGCCCTTCAGGAAGCAGGATGGGCTGATTAATCCTCATCCAGTAATCAAGATCCTGTCTCCAGTCGCTCTCGACTCGCATCACTTAATATCAATTAAATCTGTACGTCTTAACTCACCCCCTCCCACGTTCATTGATATGTCACTGCTAGAGGTGAGAGCTGATAATCACTCTTCTCCTTAAAGAGCACCGAGAGGAAGAACAGACTGCCACTACTACAGTCGATGTAGAATACTGTAGCTTTACATTTCATGAAAAAAATCATTTCTGTTTTTCCTTTGCCCTTTGTTAATTTCCATATATACAGTACTAGGCAAAAGTCTTTGACACCCAGTTTTTTATTTATTTATTTTTTTTAAGTATAAATTCTGTTATAAATGTTTATGACTTAGTTATTAAGTCAGTACAAAAAAAAAGGTCTGATTTCTAATATTCCTGATTTCTAGTATTCCAGGAAAATATCTGTAGGCAAGAAAAGAAGCAGCATATTATGTAAAAGACCACTTTTCAGACAAAAAAAATAAAAAAATAAATACATTTTTAAAAAGTGTGTTTAGCATGTGTGACAAAGTTATCAGAAGAACTCAGGGATAATATGCTTTCTTTACAGGCATGCAAATACTTATCTCTAATGTTACTAGTTTCTTTTTTTTTTTTTTAAGTGATACTTGGAAATAATGAATGATTTTGTAGATAACGCAGAAACGTTAAACATGTATAACAAAATTATACAGGATATATATTATATATTAAGGATAATATGATGCCTAAGATTTTTGCACAGGACTACATGCACACTTACTTATTTCAACATTTAAGTAAAACATTCAAGATGAAAAGTTGATCTTGAAACATTTAAGTTAACGGATCTTAAGATTGCTCCAAGCCTGATTTTCAAACTTCTGCTAATGTTATTCATTGACTTTTCAAATGTTTTCCCATTTCTTTCCCATGTCCTTGTTGCATGCATAACATACAGTAGTAAATGTAATAAATGTTTGAGGGGAGATGTTATCTTTTGAATTGTGTGCGATTATGTCAAAAGGTATGGCTTAAGATTAAAATTCAATTATTTGTCAAAAGTACTTTAAAAAAAAAAAAATTTTATAAAGTACAGTGGGATGTTTTCTCCCCACATATCCCAGTTAGGAAGCTGGGGTCAGAAGGCAGGGTCAGCCTGAAGCAGGTAGGGTTAAGGGCCATCTCAGAGTTTACAGTGAGAGTTTATAGTGGGAAGTGGGCTTCAACCCCAAACTTCCTTAAAAATTTTAGGCACAACTGTCCAGTGCCCCATCACCACTGCCTCATCTTATGTCTGCATAAGGGTGGGAATATTCTTCAAAATTTCCTTTTCTGGAATTTTATCCTCACTGATTGGTTAAAGTGCTCATAGACCGACCCTCTGTTTAAAAGGTTTAAAGGTTCTTCCAGGCATTTAACCCAGAGGATAAAAAGGAGAAAGAATAACTGTACAGCAAACTGCTGTGTAACCTCTAGCATGTAGAAGGATGTTTTCCTCCACTGAGCATTAGATGAGGTCGTGACACTATGGCACGGTCAAAAGCAAGTGACAAACTCTAATACACGGGTAGCTCCCCTGATGTTCGCAAAGCGTTCAGCTTCTTATCCGACGCACAAACATGACCATACGTGGTGTTTTTCAAAGAGCATTACGGATGACTGGAGATGCACACAAGGGGGTCTGGGTCTATCCTGCTGTCAGCTGTGAATAATGACTAAGAGCACAACAGAGGATTATAGAAGAAAAGATTCACTTTGTCAGAGGATAAGGAGGCTAAAATACCATCCACCATCTGAGGACACGGGTACGAGCAAACCTGAGGCTTAGAAAGCCAGGTGCGTTAAAAATAAAGTCTGAATAAATACATCTATCGGGGGCAAATGTATTATACTTATTAGAATACACTTCATTTTATTCTAAGTTGAGAGCTTTCAAGTTGTGTTTTGTCGCTTCTATTTCAACACTGTATTTCTGTATTTCATCCTGTTCTTTATTTATTTGTTTCTCTGCTCTGCACACTGAGACGAGCCAAGTACAGGAACAACTTTACTTCTGACTTTTACAAAGAGTTGACCCTGTAAAATCTTAAAACTGCATGAGTTAACTTTATGTATTTATGTGATGTCTCATTTCCTTGCTTTTTCCACTAAAATCCTTTCTTTTCTTTAAAATATTTTACAAGCCGTAACTGCTGGTAAGAAATTAAAGGAGGAAAAAAATAACCACAACCATTTAATCAAGAAATGCCTCAAGTAACCAAAAAACACACACACACACACACAATATGAGAAGTAGTGGTGAATGAAGGGGTGAAGGAGACAAAAAAAAAAGGGCTAGCACTCTTAAGAGCAATCCCGAATCTATCCTCTTGCTGTAGGGCAACAACACATTCTTGCAGAATGAGACATTTTGATTTTGGGTAACCACTCCACAGGAATAGCTCCTTCTAACGCTATACTATGTGTAAGGAAATGAACTATGGAATATATGACTGTAGGAAATGCACGCAGCTCCAGGTCAGTTTTAATGCTGGAACTGTAAAACTTGCAACAGCTCATATGCATTACTTTGCTCAAGGGGTTTTCTGTAGATACAGTATCACGTAAATGACCAAACACTGATTTAAATAAATGGATAACAAAAGCATAAACATACCGAAGAAAAATAAAATGTGTTGTGTGACAAGTCATTCATTTCTGTGATCTGTGAAGCCTGCATTTATTTCCTAAATCTTATAACAGCACTGTAAATGTTATGTGAATATTTTTAGGAAGAGTCAATGTCACAATGTCAACAACATTTTAATAAAACTGTAATCTGTAATTAAGGAATGATTTGGAAAGGACCATTCCCCCTCCACAAGAGTAGAGAATCCTCTCAGTGGGCCTTTTTAATTCACATAATTAGCAGCTATGCATGCAGGTAATAAAGGTAATGCTAATTAGCCAATCTTTATGTAATTTCAAACAGATGCGTAAACACCTGGTTACTAGGCGACGCTGCATGAAGTCTGCTCTTCGACTCTAGGTTCTGGTCGTTGTACAGTGTTGTCTGGATCATCAGAGTTATGACAGTTACTTTATTCCTCCCCAGCTCTCATTCCCCTAGAGGTCTAAAGACTTGCGATCCATCGCGGGAAGCAGCACAGTCCATGTCGGCGGTGCTGTTGAGAAATGAAGCTCTTCTACAGCAGCCATTTTGAATCATTAGCCAGTGTGGCACTGAGGGCTGCTGTCATGGCATGTTAAATCAATCATGGAAAGAGAACAAGTGGGAAAGAAAAACCAGGAAAAGAGAAAGACTAAAGCAAAATGTGTAACACACTGATATAAGGAAATTAATTCATGTGCTCACATGGGAGACTGGTTTTACTGCTGTTGTGGTTTGAATGATGTTTGGTTTCGAGCAGTCATCAAGTAAGTGATGGACCGCTCAGGACAACGATGAGATAAATACTCACTTCTTAAAAATACACTATATTTAAACATAACAGCTCAAATTTCGTCCGTCTTTGGTTTTCTAATAACCTCCACTCTTCTGGGAAGGTTTTAAATTAAATTCCCATAACCATGTTGTACAATCCGTGTTTGTTCAGCCACAGGAGCATTAGTGAGGTTGAGGCACTGACATTGAGTTGAGGAGGCCTGGCACCTAGTCGCCATTTCATTCATCACATGTTACAGGGGCCTGGAGCCCATCACAAGAGACATGGAGCATAAGGTAGAGTACACACGGACACGGTGCACATACATACATACATACATACATACATACACACACCATTAAACTGACCTACAGTAATCTACAGTACTTTGCAAAAGAATTCAAACCCCTTTAACCCCTTTTCCTCATTTTGTCACGTGACAACCACAAACGTAAATGTATCTTATTGGGATTTTATGTGATAGACCAACACAAAGCGGCACATAATTTTGAAGTGGAAGTTGTGGAAAATCCAGTGGAACCAATTGCTTTCAGAAGTCACTTAATTAGTAAATAGAGTTCGCCTGCATGTAATTAAATGTCAGTATAAACACAGCTTTTCTGTGAAGCCCTCAGAGGTTTGTTAAGTGAACATTAGTGAACAAACAGCACCATAAATATTCGAGTGAATTATCCTGTGTGCGCGCATACACTGGGGAG
>JAQMYK010000008.1:13717345-13740243 GCA_030014345.1 Clarias buthupogon
ATATTATAGATGTTAGTTGTGCATATTGATGCAAACATAACAATTGTCATACCAAAGAATAAACTACCCGCCAATGTCTAAAGTTATTACCCGCCACAGCCGAATTTTACCCGCATTTGGCCAATGTCATCTTGTCTCCATTTATACTTCCTGAATCGCGACCATACTACTTCCGGGTCCTAGAGCCGGTCGCGGAGCGAGTGTGCATGACAGCAACCAAACTAGCTTCGCGATGTCTGTTTTCTTCCGACAAAGAATAAAAAATATCGAACACATTTTTTATTGATATCGATCACGTATCTATCGCGAAACATATCGTTATCGTTTTATCGCCCAGGCCTAATATAAATACTAGCAAGCCTACAGTATATAAGAGGTCTTCAGTCTTATCTAGAATAGGATAGTATAGCTAGTGGCTTTCAGTCCAACTAAACGTTTCATCTCATCTCCACTAGGGCTAAAATGTGAATCATAGTTCTCCATGGGAACTGAGGTCACAATCCTGTCACACGATCTCGATTCATGAATATACACAATACTTGCATGTATTTCCCTGCATTCATGTGCTCGTCTATCCCAGATGCTACTGTACATCAGTCACACTCACTAGTCACACTCACACAGTGTAAAACAAAACACTATAAATTCATCACAAAGATGTTTTTTTTTTTTTTAGTCAGCTAGATTAAACATATTTACATATCAATTTCTCTTTACTTTTTGTTGTTGAACTGCAACAGGCCATACTTCACCTCCTGATGATCTACCTAGAATTTCCTGAGATCCTGAGACCTTACTGGTTCAAATTATTTCTGGAAATGTGAGAAAGGCCCCTTAAGATGCAGACAGGCAGACAGACAGCAAAACAAACAAATAACAAAATCACTTTAGTGGAAGTTGATGAAATGGTTCACATTCCAGAATTCACCCAGAACCAGCAGGTGTGAAAAGTGTGGAAACGCTTTAAGCGCTTCTCTACTCTATCACAGCTGTGACACAAATTACAAATGACCGAGCTTTTAATTTATTTAATTTACCAACCAATGTCATCTAAATTATTGCACTAAACAACAATCCATTAGAGATGTACCCTGTCAAGCAATAACGAGTCTGTAGCAGAAACAGAGCAGGCATGCATTTTTAAACAGGATCTGCCAGTGGTGCTTTGAAACACCTCTAAACTTGGCTCAGGACGGTGTGGCCTCTGTAGACAGGTCCAATCAAAAATAAATTTTTGCAGAGCGACTAACCTCGGCCCTCTGGCCTGCATCAAGAGTAAGGCTATGCCAGGCATTTAAAAACATTTCCAACCTGTGACCTGATATTGATTGAAGCAGAAAAATATCAGCAAATCTTGTGGGAAAGGTGAACTTGCAGTTGAGCTTTTTTTTCCTCTGGGTTGGAAATCAGGTGTCAAGTCTGCTCTCAGCAGAGCTTGAGAGACCTTTAAGATTTGCTCTAGGAAAGAAGAAATCCAAACACGTATGGATTCAATCACATTTCTGTGAAAGTGTCTAACAGGTCTGAGTGTCTAGACTGTATGAGTGCATTCTCAGGGCCAAAAGAAGTGTTTATGTGAGTAAAGACATTAGAAACACAAAGGTACACCAAGCGAACTTAAATGCAGTTAGACTTGGAGAAGACAGTCACTCAAACAACACGAAAGAACTTGTTAGAAATGTAACATAAGCTAAAAGTGAACATAGCCTACAGTATAAACCACTTGCAGTGTAAAGTGAGAGTATAGTGCATACTTGTTTTATTTTAGTGCAGGACAGATCACATGGGCACGAAGCCCAAACAGATAAACAGTAATCCCTCATTACTGTACTGTAGATTACCACGAAAAATATGTGAAATGACTATAGACAAAACAACTAAAAAGAACAAAAGGAGTTAAAAGGTGTTAAAATAAAAATGGTAAAAGCAGCATAGAGAGAAGTTGAAACCCAAGGGCAGAAGTGTTGTTGCTCAGATGGGGATCATGATGAAAACCACATGTGCCTTAAGCATCACTATACAACAGTTTCAAGTGAGTAATAGCACTAAGATGGGAAACTATATGTTTCACTCAGAATCAACTGTCACCAACATGGGTGAAAGTAAGTTAGTATGGTCCACAGTACTGAGGCGAGAGTAGCACCCTGACAGATACCACCTGACATTCTAAACCAGTCATGGAAGCACTTTCAGCAAGAAAATGCAAACTCCAATTCCAATGAAGTTGGGATGTTGTGTAAAACGTAAATAAAAACAGAATACAATAACCTGCAAACCCTAGTTCACTCATATTCAATTGCAAACAGCACAAAAACAAGATATGCAATGCTCAAATTGATCAACTTGATTGTTTCTTGCAAATATTCATTCTTTTTGAATTGGATTCCTGCCACACGTTCCACAAGAGCTGGGAAGGGGTATTTTCACCACTGTGTTACATCACCTTTACTTTTAACAGTACTTAAAAAGTGTTTGGAAACTGAGGACACCAATTGTTGAAGCTTTGTAGATTTAATTCTTTCCCATTCTTGCTTGATCTATAACTTCAGTTGCTCAACAGTTGGAGGGCTGCGTCGTCATATTTTGTGCTTGATAATGTGCCACACATTTTCAATGGGAGACAGGTCTGGGTTGCAGACAGGCCAGTCTAGTATCCGCACTCTTACATCAAAGTCACGCGGTTGTAACACGTGCAGAATGTGGCTTGGTATTGTCTTGCTGAAATAAGCAGAGACTTCCCTGAAGAAGACATCACTTTGATGGCAGCATACTTTGCTCCAAAATCTGTATGTACCTTTCCCTAGTGCCATGGGCACTAACACACCCACATACCATCACAGATGCTCACTTTTGAACTTTGCACAGATAGCAATCTGGATGGTCCTTATAACTCTAGTTAATACTATTTATGCATTATGAAGCATTCTTAAACTCTACTTGGCGTTTGCAGTTGTGAGATTATTCTGCACAGTGGATAAATCTGCAACAAAATCAAGGTCATGAAATACTTATCTAAAGTAGCAAAAGCAATACAAAAGCATTTTCCCATCACGGAGCATGAAATTAGAGAAGCAGGCATCCAAAAGCTTTCAAACCTCTATTCTTAAAATGTTCAAGTGGCGTTCAACCTGACATTTCCAACAACTTATTCTGAACACAAACAAAAATATGCACAGCATACAAATACACTTGAATACCATTTCATTAACTAATGTGAAAATTATATACAAATGCTATTATATGCTTTGAGAAAAAAAAAATGGTTTGCATAATAAGTGTCCAGACCTTTTTTTCACCTAGCTTAAGTAACAGGACCATTGAGACCATTTTCTCTCAGCTGCATTAAAACTAAAATCGACTAAGGAGATATTTGAGTACCTTCAGGCAATAATAGTCTAATTATGACCAGTGAGTAAATCAAGTTAGTTTTGGTTCACTAACTTGATTGGACAAGTGGCTTTCCGTGAGAGCTGATATTTAGTGTAGCAGCACTGGCACGTGTCAAGGTTTGTATCATTCCAATGCTTGAATTGCCTCACTGTGTGTAACTCCTCACTGTGCATCATCTCATCACGAGTAACTCTTCACCGTGTGCATCACCACATTGCTGTATCACATTGCTGTATCACATTGCCTCGCTGTGTTAAATAATTTTTTCCCAAGACACATACAGATTCTTACCAACTGGACTTACGTGGACCATGATTCCATTTTAAGCCTTCAGAAAACAAAAGTGTGACAGGAACACAAGAGTGTTTACAAGATGCAGCATCACTGCCTTCAAACTGGGGCATTCAAACATAAAGGCACAAATGATCTGATTAACAGGATTTTTGCCAAATGTATGTAATACCTGAAAAGTATTTTTTTTTAAATGAACAAATGCTTAAATTGTTGACAAACTCTACAGACATTCCAGATTATGCGCATATTACTTGTAGTAAAATGCAGCATTTGGCAATTAAATATCTGCACGTGTCCATATTGCGGTTGAAATGTTTTTATGCGATTAAGTGTGCAACAGTATTTCAAGCTCCTCTCAATGCAATAATCAACCTGTGGCACAGAAAACTAGAAGTGGTGCTGCACTGACAGTAAAGCACAGCCGGTCAGCTTGGACTGATTGACTTGTGCACTGCTGGACATCTGAGTCACCTGAAGCTCGTACACATGCCTCATATACATGCATCTCTATTTATAATTGCAGCAGGACTAATAAATCTGTCCGGAAATGCTTGCTGTGGTGGAAAGGGTGAGCACTTCATTAGACTGCAGTTTGTGGGTCAGCAGCTCACAGGTCCATTAAAAAGCCCCTATAAATAATTTTTTATTTTTTTTTAAAGAAAACATTCTTCTATTGAGAGTAATTTAAAGCATGACTAGGCTATAAATCACAGGCGTATTATTGTTCTTTCTAAAACAGGAATAGTTGTTAAAGAGCCACCACTATATGGTTATAGTTTCACCTCATGTTCACTGAGGCACTTGTGTCTGAAAGTCAGCAAAAGCACTAGCAACACTACTATAGCACTACTACTACACTACTAGCAATAAAACTACAGGACTGGAAACAAAGATAGAGAGTGGATACAAAAACATCTCAGAATAAAATAACTTGAGTTACTTCACAAATAGGTTTCCCTCTGCACTACATTAATATCTGGTCACTTTGCTACTTATTATGCTTATATACCTAGCCAGGTCTAACATCACACTAACGCTTTATTTCATTTCATACAACTAGAAGTTTTTACAAAAAATCCAGCTTAAGTATTTATGTTGAAAACCTTTTATGACTATAACTGTAGAAAACATCAAATCTTGTTGCAGTAGAAAAATATGACTGTTACAGGCTTTAAAATAATTTAGAAATTAAGAAATGCAAGCTGCTGAGTTTGTCCAACATAACTGTGCTGTGACTAGTGACAGTAAACATCATAGCACATAACCTACAGAAGAAAAAAAGGAGAACAATGTGAGAGAGCTGTGATTTAAATTTAAAAATTACCCAAAATGAAACAAATGTTTATTATAAACTAGATGAGCCCACGACTTTGTTCTTGTGGAATTTAATAAAAAAATGTACAGCGCCATCTGTTGAATTTTGAGATGAACTAATGATTTTTCCAGGGCCGATTTTTATGATATATATTTTTATGAATTTAATTTAAATTTCTCTTCCCGTGGGTGACTGCAATTAAACAAAGTCTGTATGTTACCTCAAGTTCGGTCAAATACACCTGTGAAAACCCCATAAAAATTTTAAGACGCTCTTTTTTTGGTGATTTTAATATGTGCACAAACACAAAAATTTCAAAAACCATCTTGATGTGTTCTATTACTCATCTCACATATATGTGTGTGTGTGTGTGTGTGTGTGTGTGTGTGCGCGCAAAAATCGGGGCCACACGACACATGGTGCACGTTCCTTTGCAACATCTAGCCATGTAAACTTTGTGAGCTATTGCTGCTGGAAATTATTCGGTCGGTGCCTTTTTCAACACCTGCTGAAGGCAATTCAGATGAAGAGTCATCAGAGATTTGGGACTCTAGTGGAACAGGAGTGTCTGAGTGAGACCATCTTTTGAAAAAAGAAAAAAAAAGTTAATCACCAAAGAGCCAAGAGAGAGCACTTTTGGACAGAGGTAGATGAAACACACAGCACAACACTGTCCCCAACTAGTGTTCTTATGATGATAGATAGTTTTTAGCTGAACCATCTTCAAAAAAGCTTGCAAAATGTGACTAAATGGTCACACTGGGGCTCTGCGTTTATCAAATGGCACCACACAGGTGATTTATTTTATTTTTTTTATAACAGCATGTCCCTTTGTGGTTTACTCCTTAAACATTATTGCATAGAAGGTTTTGAAATGATCTCAATTTTACGGTAAAAAAGTACTTCCAATTTAATCTGTAGCTGAGTAATTTAATCAATGCTGAAATTTAATTAACTAAATTAATATCTCAGTTTTTTGTTAAACCTTTTGAAATATTTAGGTAAACATTCTGATGTCAAATTATCGAAAATGGATGAACTCTTTAAATATATACAACTTTCCACAGAAAATGCAAACTATTTCCATCTTCGGCATTTTGCAAGAGCATCACTTGCTCGTGGGCACTTCTGAATTTATGGGAGGTTGGTGCAAAACGCCCCCTACTGGACAGGAGTGAGAACCGGTTTGAATAAAACATGACTATTTCAATTATTTCAAAAATTAAATACATTAAAATAATAATAATAATAATAATAATAATAATAATAATAACAACAAAAATGATCAAGCCCACAAATTAGACAGCATTCAAATGTTCATTAAATATTTATAGGTATATTACTTATAATACTAATTTGGCCCAGACTTTTCCACCCTTTACCTACTCTACTGTACATTTGTAAAAAAAAAAATAATAATAATAATAATAATAATGTAGTCTCCTGTAGTCTCAAAACAAACATGACTGACATCACAAAGTTTATATTTCAGAAAAGGTTAAACAGAGCACAACTTAGGAATGTATGAAACTTTATAAAAAAAATAAAAAACTTCTAGGAGTGTAAATGCATGCATACAGTAATGTTACTAAGCATCTAAATGCATCAAAGTCAAAATTGGATAATGGAAGTAGAAAAATCTCGCCGGCAAAATGAACAGAAAATAAAATCACAAGAGATAGAATTATCATAACAGTGCTGTGTAAACACACCAGTATTTAACCCATAACAGCATCCTGTAACAGCAGGAATACACTATTAGACAGCCTGTGTTTGATAATTCCATAATTCTACCCAATCTGGACAATCCTGGCCTAAAGCTTACTTAAAGCTACAGTGACAAGACTTTTTTTTTTTTTGCTGCTGAAAATGCATGTGTAGGGATGGGGGTGTTAGAACAGATGAGGAAAAGCCTCTGTACAACAAAGTGTTCCTGAGCTGCTGTGTGAGTCACCCTCTACAGCCCATAATGGCAATTCACAGTAATTCACATTCAGAGCTGGCAGCTTGGGTATGGTGGGAATTTTCATCCATATACATCATACGCCACATCAGATGCATCACGATTTCAGGCATGAAAGAAGTCCAATTACAAGGTGACAGGCAAGAGCAGGCAACTAATCCGCAGAGAGTGAGAGACGGACTCCAGTCTAATACTATAATTAAACAAACAGGGACAAGACAGAATCTAATAAAATGGAATAACGAAAAACAAAGTCCACAATGCACTTTTTAAAATTTTGTTGCCAAAAGCAGCCACTTTATCCTTGTTGTGGAATATTTCAACCCAATTGTGGAGCTGTGTGCAAAGACCTGAGAACATACCTGGAAATAATAGTTGAGAGAGATTAACCAGCTTTGTGTTTTTGAAGGCTGTCCAGCCTCATTATAGCTGATATCCAGAGGACACACATCATCATCATCTCAGCATGAAGACGATGACAAAGACAGACTTTATGAAATAGGAAAGAATAAATGTGCTTAGGGGGACCCTTTTAGGAATACGCCCAGAATCAGTATATAATTGAAAATGACAAGCTCTTCATTGTATCTTGACTTATCCTTTTTTCCCCCGCATTTTGAAACAGACTCGTAGGTCTCATAACCAGAGGCTCCACCCTCTTGCCAAATAGGAAGACTGACGTGAACACAAACATGAAGGTCAGACAGATTCGAGCGAAGATTACTGCAGGGTCTCTCCATGACAGATGACGTGTTGGCTTTATTGTATGACAGCAGGGAATCCGTACAGCACAGCTGGTCACCCAAGAAGCAAAAGCGTTACATCACTCTGCAATGTCCTTGAGTCAGATAGTACGCTTTGCTGAACGGAGAACAATATTGAACCCAGCAGGTACCTTTCCTTCTCTCCCTCTTATAAATGCTCATCCAAAGGACTTATTTCACTTCCTCTGCATGTACGCCAATTCACTTAAAATTTTAAAAATAAATAAATAAAACAGGCATTCAATGGCACATCAAAAAAAACAACAACATCTTTTTCAAATTTATAATTAGCCTCAGAAATTTATGAATTCCCTGCGGCACTTAAGAGGAATGAACTGTTCCACGTATTTCGCATACAACGTTAAGTTCTAGAAGCCTGGCTGAAGGTAAAGGTGAGAGGTCAAACATCCGTCAGCACCATTCGACTACATCGTCATGCATGTGTGAGTCAGCGAGTGTCTTGCTGTGACCTAGAGAGAGCTCTCCTCCTGCGGGCCGCTGCACAAACCATTCCGCCTACTGAGATAATCTCCATTAAACCATCTGCACTGTCATATTCCAACTGAGATTACGCCCCAGCGCCACTGAGGCCCAGAGCGCCCACTGTGTACAGAAGCCTTGGGTAAATTATGCTATGAACCAAGCTGAACCAGTCACACACCAAAAGCAGTCAAAAGGACAAGTCAAATGTGCATTCAGCAGTCGAGCATCAAACACAGCTATATCTGCTTTCAGAACTGACCCGAAACAAGACGAAGAAAATGAACAGTCTGAGTGAGTGTCTGTGTTTGGGGATTTTAGGCCAGACTGTCACATTGGAGTAGAAAATGAACTCAGGTGAGTGTGAGTGTGGCAACAGATGGTTGCTGAAGGGGTGGCCTCTTTTTTAATGAGCTACCTAGTGAGAGTCTTTCAATTCACTGGACACATTCCTCTAGTTTATTTCAAACACACTGACTTTGGTGTTTAATGATATAAAAGGGGGACAGAAATCATAAAAATAAAAATAAAAAATTGTAAAAGAACTGGGATGTTGCAAAGCATTTCGTCAACTGCTAAAAATGTATCTGACCCCACAGCTTAACTTATACAGGGGCAGTATTCACAGAATGTAGTTTTTTTCCCCAAATAGTGATAATGCAATAAGATGGTCAACTATGAAACAAGTTATACATTTTACAAGCAATGGGATTCCAAGTGGCACAAGAGGAAAGTGTTCGCTGCATTGTCGGAAGACTGGAACAAAATGTTAACAATACTGGCTTTTGCTCTATTATAAGTATATATACCTTATTATAAGTATATATACAGGCCTGGACTGGCCATCGGGAGCACCAGGAGGATTCCCGGTGGCCTGGGGACTTTTTTGTTGTTGTTGTAATAATTAATATATTTTTTATATTATTGCTCATCCTGTTGTACTAAAGTGATGATTTCCGCATTCCTAATGTTAATTAAATAATAATAAGAATATTAACCTGTTCATTAATCTGATTCTGTTGGGTCTTGACTGGCACCGTAACGTTATGTTTGCTCCACCTTCTCCACCAGAGCAGCAAAGCGTTTAAAACAGACTAGGATGTTAGGATGGAGAGAAAGCAGTCAGGTGGAGAAGAAAGGAAAAGGAAACGCAGTAAGGAGGCACTTCAAGAAGAAGCAGCAAAATGTTGCACAATTTCAGATTTATTCAGGGCTTCATGTGCAGGTAGTTTTATCTGTAAATGAGACTGTAGCCTTTTATTTGCAAGTTTTTTCATTTGAACTGCAAATAAATATTAGATGTAGCACCATATCATCATCACTTAAAATACTATATGCTAAAAGACATTAATGTTATTTATTGCAAAGTAACAAGTATTTTAGACACAAAACATCTTTCATTTATATGATTACTTTTTAAAATATTCTTTATATTATTGTGTGTGTGTGTGTGTGTGTGTGTGTGTGTGTGTGTGTGTGTGTGTGTGTGTGTGTGTGTGAGTGAGTGAGAGAGAGAGAGAGATGAAAGTTAAATGTCTAGCTTGTTCCTATCAAAATTGCAAGGTTCAATTTATTGACTTGTCAAGCATGCAGAGGTTGAAGAAGAAAAAAGTAAATTCTGAAGTTGGGTGTTTTGTCGAAACATGCAACCCATGTGACCCAAGACCTTCTGGCACAAAATTGTATACATATTGCAAAACTTCTGACTTAAACGTGTCAATAGTCACATGTACATGTTGCTTTTGTTACAAAGTGCAGATGGTGGTTGCTAACGGTGTGCTGAGTAACACTATAACTATCGATTTTCACTGCAACTTTTCTTGCATCACATGACGCTATTGGTTTGCGCTACGGTAGCATACGGTATGTCAACAGGACAGCACAACTTGTGCCTTTCGATACTGGAAGAGACAGACGTATTAATGATGTGTTCTAAACAGATATCCACTTCTGTGCTCAGGTTATATGTTTGGTTTTCATATCTGATTTGAGCCGTACACTGTACTATGCTCTTGACCACTTTTTAAAGTTGGACTAGAATTGGCGCAGTACGCCGATCTGAACCCTGGCACAATATGTAGTGTTCACATTACACTAGTGGACCAAACTATACAGGCAAGCGTACGGGGATCAGAGCCACAGCCATTGTGTGCAAACCTGTATCAAGTCCATGTATCTGAAATGATATTTGATCATTTCTTTGTGATGAGCCAGTCCTCAGTGAAGTGCTACCTGTTAAACTTTATGAATATGAATTTTTTAAAACTGACTACTGAGCTCTCTGGGTGGGAAGGATGGCATACTTACTCTCTCTCTCTCGTCAATCAAAGCAACACTGATGAGGTTGTGGGTGTCAGATCAGATAGCACTTTCCTCTAAGTGTGTTTCACTGCTTTGTTACACAGCATGGGCGGCAGTTTAAAAAAAAAAAAAAAAAAAAAAACTCGAAATGCATTCTGCCCTTTGTGTCACACGCATGAGCCAACAGATGCCCACATGAGAGTAAACTCGGCTGTGCTCTCAGGATGTGAGGGACAGCACTGCTCTCTTCCTTGTTAGTCAAGACAACACTGAGCAATTTTGAGTGTCTGCAAACTCAGATCCTCTGAGTGTGAGCAGCAGTTTGTAATGTCTGGCTTCAAGTCCAACAGGGAGCATGAGAAGAGTTAGTGGTTGTCATGTGATGAGTTTGCTAATGCCTGGCAAATTAGTAAACTGGAAAGAAAAGAAAAAAAAAACACCCTTTTTGCCATCGGCATAAACAGCATTTAACTTTGAATAAAAGTGATTGATGTGAGCAAGCATTCAACATGGAAATAACAGAGACTAGCGAGCAGTTTGAGAAGCAAAGAAAAGAAATCTTTAAAATTAGGAACCAGAACAACAGATTAAATCTCAGACCGGAGTTCTTAATAGCTTTTATGGAGCAAAAATGAATAAAGCAGCGGCTCTGCTCCACAGCGTGAAACCGTAGGACTGATAAAACAGCAGTTAAACTAGAACTGACAGCCTGTCCTCTGTGCTGCTTAGATTTCTTTATTCCTGTCTATGATAAGACTCTAAGCAGCTCTTGTCCTCAGAACAAAGACGCTCACAGCGGAAAAATGAATATTCCACAAAGGCACTCAACAGATATATCGACCATTATATTCTTTAGCTAATGACTCTATTAAATGCCTGGGCAAAAACACAGCGGTCGACAGTAATCTCAATGAGACCGGTCAGTGCTGTCAGGACGCAGAAAGTCTTAATAATAGAAAAGCCAAGCCTCCAAGATAGCAACAGAGCTTTTAAATGGCTCGCTAGAGTAAAGCAACGGCCTTCACCTTTCTTTATACACCCTGATTTTCCCTTAGCATTTTAAGGTCCTTCAGATATATGTGTTCAGGGTCAAAATTTAACAGTAGATTTGATCAGAGACAGCCGTTAAGCCGGGCAATAAAACAGCTCATCATCTGCAGCTCTACTAAACAAACACCTGTCAGTGCTGCAGAAATGAACCGAATACCAAAGAGGAAAAAGAAACCTCGCCAGTCAGAGGCAAGATTAAAGATGTCGCCCATTTCCTGCCTTAAAAATATATCAAGGATCTTATACAACATCCACCGATGCTTAAGGCATCGCTGAGCCTCAAACATTAAGGACAAGTGTACAGTTGAACCTTGGTTTGCGAGCATCATTTGCTTGTAATCCAAAACACTCGTATATCAAATCAAATAAGAAATAATGGAAACTTGGATGATATTAAAAAAAATCATATAATGTAATATAAAAAATGATTAATACAAAATATTAAGTAAAAATAAAAGTAAATAACCTGCACTTTACCTTCTTTACCTCAAGAATCATGGCTGGTGTGAAGGAGATGAGAGAGAGGATCACTAATGAAATCTCTGCTCTTTTGGCTCACTGGAATCTTTTTCTTTATGTGCGACTTTAACAAGGAACCTCTCTAATGACACTTGCTTTTGCCTCCTTTTGAGGATTTTGCAGAAATGTGACATTGCATTGTAATTAAACAGATTTGTCTCCCGCACTGCTATAGCATGTTTAAACTTTTTTTTCTTCACGGGGGCCATTGTTCTTTAATAACTGTACTGCAACAGTCACTACACTCGGACAAATCATTAAAAAAATGTTTTAATGCATTGTTTTAATACACATGGTAACAATGTTATAGTAAACAGTATACACTTTGTATAGACGAATACCCACAATCCCGCAGTGTGAGAGAAGAACCATTGGCTCAAGTTGTGATCACTTGATGCTCGGCAGATAAAGCATATACGTACTGCAAGACCTGGCTCGTTTATCAAGTTAAGATTAATTTTTTTTTAAATAATAAAAATTAATCAGCAGATCATTGAAAAGTGGTTGGTGGCACAGTGGCCTCACACATGCAGGGTCGAGGAATCGCTTTGCGCCTCAAGTCCGTGTGTGCACGTTAACCCATGCTTGGTTTCTCCCACAGTCCAAAGTGAGTGAGTGTTTGTACCCCGTCTTGTGCACCGAGTCCCCTGAGATAGACTCCAGGCTTCCCGTGACCCTGTACAGGATAAGCGGTATAGTGTTAACGTGAGAGTAAAATGTGTATATTCCACACCTACACCCACCGAAATAAAAGCATCCCAAAGACAAGTCTCCTGTCTCCAACAGCATGCTGGGAGTATATACAGGCTACATGACAGGACAATCATTCATGCTCCTCTTAGACTTTACCTTCTTCACTATAGCCTCTTTGGGACACTAACATGGAGCCCATCAGTCTACTTCCCCATCCTTTCACAGACATTGCTAGGAGAGTTCAATAAAGCCATTTAGCCACATTAAGGCTTCAGAAGCACAAAAAGCCAGACAGACAGAGGGATCCAGCTTTGTTTCTTTTTTTGTTTGTTTAGATACTTTAACCAGAACTCGTTACATAAAAGACACTCACTGAATGGAAGTATAAAAATTTATTACAATCTATTAAGTAAGAATTTAAACAAGGAGTCCTGTTATAGGAAATTAATCAAAGATGGTTTGTGGCCGATTTATCTCCTTTAAATCCTAAAAGGTTTTATTCATCTCACACCACAGCAATTTGTAATTATTTTACAATGCAAGTTTAACCATCTATGGTAACATTTAATGCTGTGGAATGTTTATAATAATGTTTAGCTCCTGATATTACAGCTATAAAGTGCTGTTTCCTCACCAGCCCCTTTTTTTCTTGCTCTAAATGTAATTAGATAAAAAAAAGCAACTTGTGTCACGAAAGTAACAGTCTGTAAAAATCTGTTAATGTGGACCTTCCGACATGTGCGTCGCTGTGTAAGTTGGTACTACAGAACTGATAACACACTGTATTATAGTATGTTAGTATTATAAATCTGTGCTTTAACTTGCAGTTGAGCTGCTGTTACAGAAAATGAATCAATACCAAAATCAGTATTGGGAATACAACAGAGCTGTGGTGTAATGTTTACAAATTAATCATTTTTAATTAAAATATCGAAACTATTTAAATGAATCCTATTTGAAGACAAGCTATAATTCCTGCCATCAGGCTGATGAATAACTCATGGCATTTCCCATTCTGTATCTCTGTAATCATATTCAATATTTCACATCTTTGGGCTTTCACTTCAACAAAATAATAAAATAATTTTAAATAAGTTAATACCATCATAAAGAAAACCATGAATATAATTTACACTTTAATATTGTGTTTAAAAACATTGGCAGAATGAAAACAAAGGTCTAGTGTAAATGCAAACTCAGCACGGCTGCAGTAATCACCCGGCCTTTTCTTTCTGCAGCGCAGATCTTAACTCAAACTAAAAGCGCCCCAAAAACAATAGTGACTTCTCTGAATTCTAATTAGCTGTTGCTCCCCCCCACCCCTCGCACACAGAAAAGGAAAAAGAAACAATGTCTTACACACATACAGCCTTCTTTCATTTTGACGCTTTTACTTCACTTCATTGTCCAGCAAACTAATGGCTGTCCTCAAGCGAATGTACATGTATTATAAACAACACAAAATGATTGAAGAAGACATCAAGCAGGACATATTCACACAAGAAAAAAAAAAACTTTCTGCTTCTGATAAAACTGTGAGCGAGGCAGACAGAGCATCAATTCACACCAGGCGTCTGTACTTTGACTACGAATTGGTCAATTTGTCCAATAAAAATTATACTGAGGAGGGATGAATGGCACTGATAGTAGGCACACATGTGACCTTAGACAGAACAAAAGCTTAAGAAAAAGGCCACATCGCCCATTCCAGGGTGATCGGGAGTGTTCAAGATGGTTCGAGTTGGTGCTTTAAAATATTATTTAATAAGCAGAGGCATCAACAGCCCTCTATGGCCCACATTTGCTCCTACTGAACCACATCAAATTCAGCTTAAGCCCGAGTTACGTTTATTAACTCATGTTTATTAAGTTTATAATTTCGATTAATTGGACGGATCATTCTATCCAACTGAGTAGAAAACTAATCACTTTGCGACGTGTGGTATATAAAAATAATCACAGTGATGTACATTACTTCCTTAAAAAGTGATTATTACCCTGTACCATATTCCTCTAAATGACTACAACTTTATCTTTAATTGGCATGTTGGAGGCAGGTGATGACTTGCATTATAGCAGAAATAGTAGTTTGTCATTTTCCAGATAAAACTGCAAAAACACTCCCTTAACACTTTCCTGTGCTTAACACTTAAAACGTTACTTGAAACGACTGCTCCATACAAACCATGGGACGGCTCTACTCTTCAAACAGTGTAGTTGTGAGAATTACTCGAGTTTAGCAACACTGAAATCGAGAAGTGAAAAATACTACATTATTTCTAATTAACGTTTTATATATAAAATATACTGTATAGTGGTTTATTAATAATTAGAATTGATTAATATTAGAATTCATTGGCAACACACACACAGATTTCCATTTACGCGCTCATTTCCTCTGTGAGGTCATTTTTAATCATTAGCTAAATGGCCGATTAACTGCGTGGGACATTATGATGGACGTGCTACTCTGCTGAAACTCAGTAGACTAGACACGGACTAACTGGTCAAAGATAAAGCACATATGCATTTAGAGCGGAGCACTGGGTAAGTGCCTGTGTCACTTAGCTGTCGATCATTAGCAGAGGACTTGAAGAAGCCTAGACAGAGCCTATGCATATATACAAGCACGCACACACCCACACAAACATATATGCAGGGTGACACAGAATAACGGGAATTTTTGAAATGCGTATTGGTAGCCATTAGCAGGTGGTAGCACTGCGGGTTAGTGACATTTAGCAAGTAAACACTCCGCCATTTTAAAGTTTTAGGTTTCAATTACTATGAATAAAATTTATTTATTTTATCACTTTTATTTTTTAATTTTATTGGATTGTAAAAAAGTTCCCGTTTTTTGTGTCACCCTGTATATATCAGGGTTTCTGTTACCCAGTAAATAACATTTATAAAAAAAACAACCAATTTTACAACGTGCCAGCAAAAATGCTCATTGAAGCCATAATTACTGGGCATCACTGAATTGTGTTTTGAATGTAAACCAGTAGTAGTCCATTACTACTAGTGTTACAGAAATATGCCAAAGGTGCCATTGAAAAGATCACTGACCATGAAGTGATAACTGAATCAGCAGGTATGAGATGGAGTGCCAGTTGCGACGGCGCTCTACAGGTACTGGAACGACTTGCAAAGTGTTCTTTATGAGTTTAGCAAGTTATACCTCGACCAGGCTATACTGGCTAAAACCGTCTGCGTTTTGCTTGCACTAAGCGTGCTAGTGGAGAGAGGTTTCTTTCTGCAAAACTGAATTAAGACAATAGAGCAAAACCATCTGGAGAAGGAGACAGGGATGAACTAAGCCGCAAAAACACATTTGACACATTTCATTTCAAGTTTATAGCAGAGAATTTTGCTGCAATATAAAAATAAGCAAAAAAAATGTTAGCCTAAGACAATATAGAGCTAGCTATCTTTAACAGGTTACAGATTAACAATATTTATCCTTTATAATAAGTAATCAAACTGATTTGAGGTTGCTGTCATTATTTCATGGATGGATGGATGGATGGATAGCCAGATAGATCTGACCAGATCTGGTAGACAGACTGAAAAGCTCCTGGTTCATAAAGATACCATGATTAATTTTTTATCAAAAGACAATGACTTATTGAAGTGTCAATAAAAACATAAGGTTTCACTGCCTTTTCCAAAGCAGCTCAGAGCATCCATGGAGGAAAACAGTTATTACTGATAAAACAATACCAGGCTACAGTGTGACCCCAATTTTGCCTTCCTCTGTTTGGGTGAGAAACAGACCAAAATGATCATAGTATCAGCAAGGAAAATAAATCTCCAGACATTAAAAAAAATAATAATTACCATAATGCCCAGCTAATAACATGCAGAGAGAATGAGAGAGAGATGAAAACGCTTTATCCAGTTATCCTTTATCCATTTTGAAGAAAACTGAGTGAAAGAGATTCATCATTCATGACTGTTGGCTGAGAGACCTCAAACGGAGAAGGAAATGATAGCAGTTTTTCCTGCTGCACTTCTACGCTCGACTCAAGGGCACACACACATCTTTACAACGTGGGGAGAGGAGTGTCTCGGGAGATTATATAAGGTTGTCTGTCTCTCTGCTTCAATCTGTCTCGCACTTACCATCTCGACTCCGCTTGTTCTGTGTGCGTGTATGAGACTGACACAGAAAGACTGATACAGATAAGAGGAATGATACAGTGATGCATGGGACTCACAAGAAAGACTCTGTAGGCATCTTTCCGGCTCACTGGCCCCCAGCAAGCCTCTGTGTCGTTGTATTTTACACTCCCGGCGCTGCAGGAGTGATTGCCACTGTAAGACACAAAATATTAACGGCATTAAAATAAAGTTCGATATTAATAAGCAGCACGTATTAAAAGTGCTCTCGTAATGGACGAGTAACGCTGTCTACTAATCCGGTGAACTAACCGACAGAAAGGAGGTAAGACTTCAAGTTCTTTCTACATTTAGAATGAGCTGATCAATGATCTAGTTTATGGGCGTTTTCACATTAGAGCCCTAGGAGCATTTCCGAAAACATCTGACCCCAAAGTCTGGTTCGTTTTGATCAGTGAGAACACGCCTGAACCACTTGAAGGCACAGTACAACTCAGTTTTAATTACTACGCTCACTGATATCGCTCTGCACCTTGCATTGCATCTTCTCAGCAATCCAGCACCTTTATTTTGCCTTCCTTCTCCAAAAAGGTGAAGGTCGGTATAACGCAAGGGTAATGGCGACATCTTAATAAGACAGAGACATGAAAAGTGCCACCTTAGGCTAGGTCCTTTGGAAATTGTATTTATAAGATTTTGGACTATGGGTTTCTGTGCAGTAAAAAGATGTCTGGGAGGCAAACAATAAAGGTCAAATGTGAGGAGCCACAGGAGATAGTCATATACACCCAGTGAGGCCGAGTCAGAGTCGGGATGTTAGGAAGGGAGTAGAAGAAATTGGCTGAACTCACCAGGCCACTTCCATCAAGGACACGGGCACAGCAGCAGCATAGATGGCCAAGTCTCCATACAGGTATACAATGATGCAGATGTAGAACATATTGACGCCAACTATAGAGTAACAGTGAAAATTGGGAAAATTATGTTAATCAACAGGCTGACAACCTATACAGCAAGACAGCCTGTTTTTGTTTTTTTCACATCACCTGAGATTTCACAAAGGAGGCCATCTGATCAGCAACGAAAATGACTATACTATGCAATGGAGTTTTTTCAAAGTTTCTCAAAAAAGCTCATTATCACAGATTGTTTCCTGAGACACAGACAATTTTTAATTCTTGCCAACTAATTGCACAGATTAGGTTAGACAGTTCCTGGGTGAGAGATCTTAGGCTGAGACTTGGTTTGCAGTTGTGGTTACAATAAAATAAAAAAAAACACCATGTTTGAATTCTGTACATGTTTTTTGATTTAGTAAGCATTCCATCCAAACATTTAGTAAAGCTGCATAGTTTCTTTTTAGTCGTGCAAAGAGTGTTTCCCTGAAACCAACCACTCAAGATATTGAACTTTTGGTCATAACTTTGTACAGTGTCAGGATCCATTACCCCTCCCTGACCTTTTTATCTGGAGTTGTCCAACTCAGTGGGATTTAATTTAAGACGTCATAGGCACCTAGTGCCAAAATATGAGAAATTATAAAAAATTACAAACCCTCTCATGAACTTTCTTCGCCACAATGCAACCTCTTCACAGCACTGGGAATATTAATCATCCTAATTAAGAAAGTAATGACTTTGTGAAAAACTCTCTTTTGCTCCTGACCGGCCCTTGCTGACTCTATTCATCCATCCCTGGCAGCGTGCGTGCCAACCCAAGACACAGAAAGCTGCAGAGACGAAGACGGACTCTTTAACGGACATCCATCAAGTCATCGAGCTTGTGAGGATCTCCAACAGTACTGCTGGCCTCATCAGCTCATTCATTACTGCCAGGCAAATTAGAGCTTACAGTCCATTAACGCTGAATGAAAAAGCTAACATTATACCCTTTTTACAGGTTTGATAGATGCAGCTTTTGCCAGAGGAAAAAAAGGGCAATGCCGCCACCTGTTTCCCACCAATCATTAAAGATGAGTGAAGGAGAAAAATGAACACCAGCGTGCCAAGTCATACACGATACTGTAATTCATAGTCGTCACATACCTGTTAAACACACTTTAAACCATCTATATCTAAACAAAATATCTAAACTGGTATTGAATACAATGGTGTTGAAAAAAAAAATGTAAACAGTTTAAACCAATTTGTCATTACAGCTCTCTTAATGTCACTCTGTATTAAGTTTAAAGTTGAGAAACTTAAAAGCAGTTGATAGACAAAGATTTTTATTTCAGCAACCTGCACTTGGGGCTTAAATATTGAGATATTTACAGATCATAAGCTATAGCTATACTGAAGGATGTAGATATCCAAGCTCTGTTTATTTGTTCACTGTGCTAAAGTGCAATTAATCTTTTAAGGGACAGTAATCTACCTTGTGTCTAGTGCTGCACAATTAATCACATAAGAATTGAAATCACAGTTATTAACCTGTGTTATTATTCGGTCACAAAAGGCTGTAATTTATTATAGGTAATATATACACAGTATGGGAACTCGCATAGAGGTTTCTTTACTTTTATAAATAATTTCAAGGTGATAAATAAATGTCTGCAAAGATCCCCTTAATGTGATCATTTGTGTTATTTGCTGTTAGCCAAAATAAACACGTTTGAATTGTAAATGAAAAATTGTACATTTAATAGGTAAATATCACTGTTGTGATGCGTGTCAAAATAATCACAATTATTATATTTTTAAAGAAATCACGTAGCGCTGCTCGGGGCACATGCAAATATAAACTCTGACTTTGTTCTGTGATCAAATATATAAGTGATCAAAATGTATAGATTTTTTTTTTTCATAGCCTCTTCTAAAGCTTCCATTTCATTATTTCCTGCTCGAATCTAGCAATCTGCACGAGACAACTAATTTAATATTTGAGAATTTTTCTAATGGAATCTGTAGGACAGCAGGTGGTAATCTGGCCTGGCCTTGAGGAGGAGGGAGAGGCCTTCAAATAGACACCATTTAGGTTGGCCATTCAATGTCAACAGAAACATTATATAATCAGAACAAACCACCAACAAATATCTGCTGTCAGTACCTCCTCTCTTTTTTTACCCGTCATATACAGGCTGCATAAAAACCCTTCACCAAAACTCACAAATCCTTCACAATGTTAAAATCTCATAGGAAGGCTCATCTTTAGCCCTGTTTAGATGGGATGAGGTTTACATGGCAGTATGGTGTAATTCCATCATTTGAAGGTGAGCATTTTATTCCAGTCTGGATAGACAGCAGCTCAGATTACACAAGCATGTCATTTGCTTTGTTTTATTTGACTGCTGCTACTGTGATTTCGTTATCATAAACATGAAATAAAGGATGCTCTAGAAGAGTCTCTACAAATTTTAGTTGCTTTCACTTTATGTATATACTGTTAAAAAGAATAAGAAAATATGCTGGCATTGAATGAATAAACCAAAAAATAAGAATTTTCCTTTGCTCTTCATACACAGAACCTAGAAAAGGCACAGTCTGATTGTATTCGACATCAGTAAAATGTGCAGTCAAGGAAAAGCTTACTTAAAAAAACAAGAAAGAAATAGGTCTTGAACACATGTCCGTGTTGAGATCATTCCCTCAGTGTAGGGTGAGTCAGGGAGTAGCCCAAGCCTGTGGGCCTACAGCATCACATCATTAATTCCTACAGGCTGAGGCCGTTTAGGATCAAGTGACCATCTGATTGCCTCTTTCTGCTCGACTCCTTATCAACAGAAGCTCCAACACGGTCCAGCAGTCTTATGCTTTGCTTAAATAAAAGGTCCATTAATTCACTGGGACTTGAAGTACTTTTCCTTTCACGATAAAGGGGTACACACCACATGATATATACACCAAACAACTTTTCCATGAGGTGAAAAATTGTATACCATCTCTCTGAAATAAGGCCTGCCACAATTGCACTCCATGGTGCAGTGAAATTGCCCATTTTATTTTACCTAGCTTGGGGATAGATCTTTTTGATGCACCTATAATGGAGACTGTCTCTAGCACATCTTTAGGGAGACGAATGAGTGCTGGCATGATTTCTGGAGCTACTGCATAAAGCAGACAGGAAGACAATACACAGTCGTCCGTGCCGTATTCCTCAACCTTCTTTTCTGACTTTGTTTTGCAGCAGGCTGTGTGCCCTTCCAGGTCATTTACGGTTAAAGGAGTTGAGCCTGTCTCTGCTGGGAAAGGTTTTTATCTCCTTGGCCAATCGATACTGTCGTGCTTGGGCACCTGGGCGAGAATGAAGTGGTCAGTTCACTTCACGTGGGGAAAGGTTAGAGCACAGGGAGCTATTTCAACACCTCAGGCTTTAATAGAATAACATGGACAAGTGTTGGAGTGAGAGACTGGCACTCTGAGAAAGCTCAGCGCTCCTGATAAAAGTGCAAGAGTGGCCGTACGCAAGTGTGTGTGTGCACTCATATCAAACAACGCAAATGTGAAACAACTGCACCCCCTAGTGGATGTTTACAACCAGGAGGAAAGAATAAGGCCTGGATGGGAAGGCATTGCAACTATGTGACACTTTTTTGCGAAGATGCCAAAAGCAATGCCGGTGAAATATTACATGGTCGAACAGGAGTGTCGAGTCAGCTGCTGGCTAACAGGATCATCAAAATAAACTAAAAGGAAGCCAGAGTCCTACATCTGCAGAAGCTGAGGAACAAAAAAAAAAAAAAACCTCTTGAAAAATAGACCTCTATCTGAAACTCAAGGTGAAGGTCATTTCTCCTCTAATTAAGATTTCCATTAGGTGGGTTTTTAGGCTCTAACTGCATCTTTCTCACACTGGTGCAGCACATAGATAAAAGATTAAACCAGGCACCAACGGTGTGCGAATCTGTAATTACAACCAAAGGCAATTTAACCCTCTTTAATTACATCCCATTAGCAGCTAAGCGCTCTTCTCAGTACCAAAAATAGTAAGAATAGAGACTATGACCTTCGGTAACCATTGTGATTCAAAAGAAAGGTTTTACACTTAAACGAATTACCTTAAATGTTATTCCACATCTTAAGCTGCTTATCTCAACACTTTTAGATTAAAAATAAATAAATAAATAAATTCACAAAATAACAAAACTTGGCTGATTTGGGATACATACAGAACTTTATTTATTTATTTTTTTAACTGTGGGGGAGCTGCAAAAAAAATTATTTGATAAAACTGGTTACTTCATCTAAATATGGCTTTTGAAAGAGAGCAGCTGTAACAAATTATTAGAATTTTTTTTTCTTGTATTATAATGCAAATCAAAAGCATGAGGAGCAACCTAACACTTTAATATCTTGTTACTTTTCTATTTAAACTATAATTATTATTACCTATTACAATAACAAATTACGTGAATTACAAATAAGGAACTTAATTTAAATATTAGTGCAAGAAACCTGACAATTCTGGATTTAAATGGAACTTGTTTCCCCAGACAATCTCAGATGTCAAAAAGATGTAAAATAAGTAAAACATTTTAAATGCTAACATGACAAAATATCAAACCCCTTAAATGGCATACATACGAACCTATAACATAGCACTGTGAAAACGTCTTAGGAACCTTATGATCTTTAGTTCAAAGTTAAATTTTTTTGTTTTTTCCAAATTTTATATATTTGTATTATAAAATTTAAATGCAAATTTAAAAAAAATAAATAAAAAAAATCTCACTATTTTCAAACGTACCTTAAAATTAACAAACATTTAAGAAGAATATTTTTTATATTAACTCAACATTTCAGAAGAATCTTTGAATGCCTGTTTTTTAAAAAAAGCATGAAAAAATATTACATGAGAGACCAGTTTTCAGATGGAAAGAGGCAAATAAATAAATAAATAAATAAATAAATAAATGCTAACATAAGCTGCTGGAGTCAGCCACGTCTGAAACCTGGTCTGTCAGTAATACATTTCCTTCTTTACAGGCATGCAAATACAAACCGGATTCCAAAAAAGTTGGGACACTAAACAAATTGTGAATAAAAACTGAATGCAATGATGTGGAGAT
>JAQMYK010000008.1:13744429-13756405 GCA_030014345.1 Clarias buthupogon
AAAACACAGACACTCCTACCTCTGTAATAAACACAGAGATGTTAGTCCCGTCCGAATGCATACATGAAATGACAGACATCGTCTGAAAAAAATTCTAACTCAAACGTCTTTCAGAAAACTAGTCCCATCCGAATAGGGCTTTATACAGAAAAGTACCTCAATATTGACCGCCACACATAACGCCTTTCAGAAACACTGTTTTGAAGCATCTTACACTGAAGCACACTCCCAAAACCTACAGCCCTCTAAGATATTAAGTACATAACAATGCCTTAAATGTGTGTATTACGAAATTGAGGAAACCAAGCATCATACCTGGCATACAAGAACCGTTGATTACCTTACCTACACATATTCAGACACAGAGTTACAGTATACTACTCAAGCAAAGAAACTACTCACGTAGTTACTCTAAGAAGTTAGAAGTGTTGTGAACAATGTGTATGATTAAATGTGTATGAACACAGTGTGTGTATAACTAAATGAAAATGTCAGAAAATGAAAATGGGTTCGATTGATGTATCTGGCATCACCCTCATACGCACCTCTTCCTGCTCTCTCCTCTTCCAGCGTAGCTGGGCATTGGCTGCAGCCATCGCCTCGATCACAAATGTAGTGGTCATGTAACTATGAGCAGGCAGGAAAATCAGAGCAAACAATATAAGAATTGATTCCCAGTCACTCAATTACAGTCGTGTTTATTAAAACAACCAAATAGACTTATCTTAAACAAAAGCTACAATATCTTGTATTTATCCACTAGATGTTGTAAATTATGTGTGTGATTAAATACACTTATACCACCTACCTCATGAAAGCCAAAAAGGTGAGGAGTGTCAGGCTTACAACCCAACCAGCAGTGGCGAAGGCTCTCGGCATGGTCAGAGCACCAGTGCCTACGATTATGTTGAACATGTACACCAAGCCAACCTATGCAAGAATACAATTATTTATCAGCAATAAACTTAAATAAATAAAGCTATTAATATACACAACTTCAACTTTTATGCCAGTATTTAATCATGTTCTTTCACTGAGAAAGAACACCCTAATATTCTCCATAATGAAGCTTAACTGTGCTGCATCACAGAGAAAGTGAGGAAGCATTAAACAGTGTAAACTAAATTTCATTAGAAGTCTCTTTAAAGTGGTCTACCAGCTAAGTAACTGTTTCAGTTCTGCTTTTTTTGTCATATACAAATATAAACAGTCTCTTTATAATGCAGTAAATCTTTTTGGGGCAATGAACAGAAGAAAGTCAGATTGTTATTTCCATAAGAAAAACAAACACAACACCACAGTCTTAAAGATAACTAGTTATTTCATGCATAGGCCAAATCCAATCTCCAGCACTGAGGCAATTTTTAGATCTTGCTGATGTCCGTTGCTTTAAAGCCTTTACTACAGTAGAGACCTTTTTTTTTGCAACATATGCAAGTATTGCTTTTTGTCATTCCTGCAAAAACATGCTTTTGCTTTGTAGTCAGACCTGAACACTTCCTCTACTCTGGTTGATGAATAAGTAACTTGAGTAAGTGGTTTAAATCACATGATTCACCTGATAGTTTTGCTCAGACTGACATGTGATCAGACCGGACTCGGCCTTTAACACTGTTTATGAAGAACGGTCAAATATTGAACATTAGGTTCTTGCCCTAACAAAGGTTAGGGCAAGGAGTTACTGATCAGAAGGTCAGCGGTTTAAGCCCATGCTGCCATTATCAGGCTCTTGAGCAATCAAGTCAATAACCATCTGTGTTCGGATGTCACGGGGTGCTGAATCATGGCCAACCGTGTGCTCTGTCTCAACATCCTAAAAAGCTGAGATATGTAAAGGAAAGAATTTCACTGCGATGTTACATTTATGAGAAAGTTTTCCCCCCGGTGTATTTAACTGCAATGGTTTATAACAGGGGGTTCATTACATTACGTTGGCTATATGTTCACTACTTAACTATTCACTACAATCTTGAACTAACAAAGACAACGTGAGTGTGAAACAGAAAGAAAACACAGACTTATAATAGGTATTCTGGATCCTGAAGATGCATTTTAACATGGCTAGAAAAAAATCTAAATATTTCACAATGGAGAAAATACTTTTGAGTTTGCCCGTTTTTAAGCTCATATGACATGAATAATAATTACACAATAATAACATGCATTAAGGCACTACACTAAAGGCGGGATTTTAGGACAAACTGCATCAAGAACATACATTATCTTCAACTGTATAAAATAAAATTTAAAAAAACATCGAAACTCTGTAGGGGAAAAAAAAGCTTTTTCATAGGTTTGGTCTACTGTGGTCTACTTGTGTCCAGTGCTTTACTAGAAGCTTTGTATTTTGAGCGCCTATTTAGACAGAATTAAATTTCCATTTGGTCCTGGAGTAATTTTTTTATTTTACAAGCATTCCTCTGTGATTATACTTCCATCTGGCACAGTCATAATCTGTGTTTTTTACCACTGTATGTTGAAAAACCTTCAGGCAGAATTATCTCCTTGTCATTCAACAAACTCGGAGGTCATCCGATAATTTTAGTCCTGTCTGGAAACAGGTGTCTATGATTTTCAGTGCAGATATCTGTATTCAGTCTCATAGACTGCATCAATAAGTACCCTCACTGAAAATTGATACTTTTACTTGTATACTTTAAGATTGGCCTGCTGTTTTTTGTTTTTTCTTTGTCCTGGAACTTTGAGTCACCCTAAACTAAAACAACAGCCAGGGTCTCTTCTCTTCTATACTTCACTGCCACTTTGACCGTCATGTTGAGAATGGAGCGTGATCATATGAGAGAGTGATGCAAACACACAGGATAACCTGTTACACATGCCCTTTCATGCGGTTATTTTATTGCAATCAAGGAGCAAGAGTTTTATCACTTAGGAGACATGTAAAAAAGAAAATTACATTGTTGTCAGTCTATTAAACTAATCCAATCTGAATAGGGCTTTTGCTGGAAGCAGTCTCAAGCCATTTGACATATAAAGTTGTTTCCTGCTGCTAAATTAAAAACACTTTAAAATACATTTTAAAAGTTTCTATCTATATTAAGAAGAAAAAAAATTGCTAGTTCGTAGAGCATTTTTTAAAAACCATCCATACTTAAAGGATTGCCACTTTAAGTGTCTCAACTTAATTAAACAATAGAAACATTTTGAAAAACAATCCATCTCCAAGAGACTTGTCTGTCTTAAGGACACCCTACAGGCAATAAATGTACAGCGCTGTGAGGCGAAAATTCAAGGAGAAAGTGGTCAGATTAAAAATATATGATATTTTCAGAGTTTTAAAACTTGTGTAAAGAGAAGGAGCTTTAGGGAAACACTTACAAAAGGTGAGTATGGCTCTCCTGTATCTGTAATGCCTCCAGGCATGTTGTCAAGCTGTTTAAACACAACTCAGAGAGGAGACCTGCAGGAAAGTCAGTGTGTTTAGTTGGTTAGTTAGCTGGTTAAGATGTAAAACTCTTACCACTGACAACCAAAACAAACCTGTTAGTCTGTTCTGTAAAAGCCAAAACCATACAGCTAACTTAGCAAGCAGACAAGCTAGCTAACTTCCAGTACATCTGATATTCCTACGTACATCAGCATTTAAGCTAAACTGAAGACAAACACACTCACCAGGTGTTTTCTGACTGCAGGGTTGAGAGAATTCACCGTTACGTCGCCAACTGGCTAGTCATGGATTAGCATGCTAGCTAACGACACCGATAAACACAAATGGATAAAATGTAAAAATTTGACCTCCGTACCGTCTAATAGTCAACAACAGACCAGCACTTACAGGCACCAGTCTTACAACCAAATGTCACGCGAGAACATAATGAGAAAACGTCTATGTATAAGCAGATAGTTCGCCATATTTGACGGAGCTAGCCAGTTTCTCTAAACATCCACTCAGCATTCAGGCTGGCCGCGTAAACCCACACGGCGCATGCGCAAACGATTAGGCCACGCCAATCGACAAATAGTGATGTGAAGTTTGAATCATTTTAGTGACCCGGTTCTTTGAATCTCTTTCATCAACGAATCTTTTTTGAGTCATTTAGTTAATTTCGTTCTGTTGAACTAAAATAAAATATTGCATTTTCAATAAAAAAGACTCCCAATACGTCTACATACACAAATTCTGGCTATAGTTCCAGTAATGAAAATATTACAATGCCGCTAAGGACATATTATAATAAACAGAAAGAGCCGCTCACCTCTCATATCTTCTTTTGAATCTATTTCACTGCATAGCGTCTATGCCTATGGCGTCACGTGAAAAAAACGACTACTACCGAGTCTACTCGTTCTTCTGAGTCGAATCGTTCATGAACGACCCATCACTACAATATCCACGTGTCGCGATAGTAACTGCGTTAAAGCATGAATAGTATACAGTATTGTGTTCTGTCAAACCATGCTGACACCATAAGTGCATTCTTTGGATGCAAAGCCCGACACGCAAAATAAATAAATAAATGTTAATTTTGTTAATTATGAACTTTGTTAGAGACTTATATGAATTATCCTCTCTGTGTGTTACCAGTAGATCACTGTGGCTTAGTGGTCATCACTTGTCACCTTGCCCCTGCAGGGTTCCTCTGGTCTGTGTGCGTGGAGTTTGCATGTTCTTCCTGGGCTTGGTTGGTTTCCTCCCACAGTCTAAAGACATGCAGATTATGCTGTTGAGCATTCCCAAATTGCCCGTAGTGTGTTTTCCCTGTGATGGATTGGCACCCTGTCCAGGGTGTACCCCGCCTAGGATAGGCTCCAGGACAAACACCCTAGCACAATGAGTGAGTGAGGCACGAGGCAGAGTAAACCCAGGAGAGGGTGCAAATCAATCACAGAGCATTTGCACACACACACATACACAATATGGGCAATTTAGAAATGCCAATTAATCTAATCGGCAAGCCTGGGTTCAGTTCCCACCCAATGGTCAAACCATAGCAACTGGATGCCGGGCCTAAGTCTGGATAAAAAATGAGAGGGTTGCATCAGAAAGGGGATCTGGCATAAAACCTGTGCCAAAGTTGTGTGTGGATCGGATGATCCGCTGTAGCGACCCATTGATGGAAGCAGCCAAAAGTCCAACAACAGTTAGCATAATCTGAGTGTCTTTGGACTGTGTGAGGAAACTTGATTACCTGGAGGAAACCCACCAAGCACAGGGAGAACCTGCAAACCCTCAACCCTGCAGGCCCAGGAGAACAGTGCTAACCACTACCGCCTAAAAAAAAAAAAAAAATTTTTTTTAAGGTGCATTAAAATTTTATTCAGTCACCTATAACTATGATTACAGCACACAATGTGGTGGCTAGTTCATGTGTAAAAACGATTCTTCATGCCACCAGGACAACTCTGACACAATTTGAGTCCTGATATATGCCTGTGCCATCAGGGAATAAAAAAAAAAAAAAAAAAAAAACACATACAAGGATCATTCAGCACATTCAGGCCATCAGCTGACTTAATTTTATTGCCACACAACATTGCTGAGCCTAGACTTGACGAACTGGACCAACCTAATATGACATTTTCCTATTGCTCCAAAGTACAACCTTTATTGCTCCCTCGCAAACGCAAGCCTTTTTTTTTTTTTTAAGCAGCCTCACTAACAAGTGGTTTGCTCTTGGCTACACAGCAGTTTAGTCCCAATCCTGAGTTATTGTCACATTGTGTGTGTATGGAAATGCTATTTTACTATTAAACATAGCCAATTATTTTACTATGCCTTTTCAACCATGCAAGTTCAAGTGTTTAAATGACCTCCATTTATAATTTTGTGACCACATATTTTCCACAAAGTTGATGTTTCAGCACAATCCTTATTTTAATAGTGTTGAAGGATTATTAATCCAGTTCCAATAATTTGAAATCTCCTTAGTTGTTTTCTTTGTTTGTTGCAGCTCAATAATTTGACCCTATTGAAATAGCAACTGTTTTTCCCCCCAGGTAGTCAATTTTGCCTGACTCTGTAACGCCCAAATAAGCATATACTAATCTTTGCACTGTACTGTATATATTACACCAAGTTACCATTTAGAATGGATGAAATGGTAAAATTTATGTATAGAAAAAATTCTACACATCTAAAGTACTTTATTTTGCTTTAAACAAGGGTAGTAAATTTGGTAGCATGAGATTCATCACATGAGTAATTATCAAACCTATAGTCTATAACTCAATCACTTTACGATGGTAAGCATTTGAGCATACACAAACATACTGGCAGCTTGACTTAATCTGTCCATTTCCCTCCGTCCTCCCGTATCAACAAGGTGCTTCCACCCACAGGGTTGCCACTCAACGGTTTTGCACCACTGTGTGGAAACTCTGAAGCTTCCCGGTTTCTGAAATACAAAAACTAGGTCATTAACGATCATTACCAAGTATCGCAACATAGCCCATTAACCTCACAGAACACGCACACAAAAACCAACAAATCTAAATTTGGCAACAGAACGTTTTGAACAAGTATTTGTTATAAATGGTATTTTCTTCTCTCATTGATCTCTTTAATTCAATCTACAAACTAGCCTTGATATGGAAATTCCTCCCCTACAAAAATCAGTGCAGATAATCACCAGTGTTTTGGGTATGGGGTGGTGGGGTATTGATATGTATAACAAGCCATCAAAATATTCTATAAAAGTACTGATGCAGTATCAAAAGAGCATTAAAAAAAAAATGAAAACAGAAAAAAGTGTTTGTGTAGAATTTTGTAGGACTTTAATGCAGACTTTCAGGTTTCAGAAAATAGTCCATATGCACTTTAATCAACTGGATTATGTTCTCAAAGTAAAATATTTCATACATCCTAAATTAATTTCTAAAACAGAAATCACAACAGTCTAACATGCAGACGTTAAACATTTGCTCTACTAACTGAAATGAGACGGTACACTTGATCCCCCATTGGTAGAAAAGAATTTATTTCCCCGTTTCACAGAATTAAAACAAAGTTGATGAGAGATAAACGAGTTTGCACCACAGTGTGGAAGAGGGGGGAAAAAAAAAAAAAAAAAAAAAAAACTACATTGTTCAGCAGATCTTTTTTTTTTTCTTACTTTTTTAAGTACACAGTACAGGCTCAAATGCATTCCCCTCCTTCCATCTTAATTGCTTGTTGGAATTTGTTGATTTAAAAAAATAAAATAAAAAATGCTCATCATAACTGGTTGATAAACAACAAACAAAATTCTTTAAACAAAAAGAAAATAATAAAAAAAAACTTTTAAAGTCCAAATAAACCTTTGTGCTTATAAAACACAAAATATAACTAAATAAACAAAAAAACTATGTAAAACAAAAGGAAAAAAAAACACCCTTGACAAATTATGATATTGCAGGAAATAAGTTTGCCTTGCATTTTTAAAAAATAAAATGTATTTCTGGTAACAGGGAGTGAACAGCAGTGTGTTTAATTACACAATCGATTTGGCTGGCCTGCACACGTTAGGATGATCAACATTATTTCAACATTAATTACTTGTTAACTTGAGTTCAGTTTATAGGTAGAAAACAACCTGCACAACATCCTATATTAGTTGGTGTAATTCCCCCGAATGCCTATCGACCAACACTTGCTTTGTCGTTTAATTATTTCTCGAGTCCTGAGGAAGGAGCAGTTTGCAAAAGAGTAGATAGTGGAAATTAGATTGTCAATGCTATTATTGAAGAAGCTAATTGATTTTAAAAGGTACTTCAAATCACCCATTACTGGCTCAGTGGTGTTCATAGGATCTCATTACAGGAAGTAAAATCCAGGAGAAAAACATTAAACAAGCACCACACTGAGTCTTCAATTCATGCATTTTACACTTGTATTTTACATCACGGTTGAATAAGACAACGCAAACCTGGAGGACCTTGAAGACACGTAAGCGTCTGCAGAATAGCAGAGACATGGCTATTGCTTTTTATGGCTATATTAACAGCCTCTGCTTTTTGTACGTTTTTGGTATTAAAGCCAAATATGTAGGATTGTGCAGAGATAAATCAGATGTGTGTATCTTATAAGGCCTCGGTCAAATTAGCTTAATACAGCAAACATACGGTGAAAAAACTGCAAGTGTTGACCCTGGGCGTTGTCTGGGAAACAGTGCAATTCTTTATATGCATCTCATGTTATTGTGAAAAAAAAGCTAAATTTAGGGTATAGTGCCTACCCACAGCTATACAAACAAATTTCCTTCATTAAGTCAAGTCACTCATATGCTTTTACATTAAACTACAAGCCGAGTCACAGTGCACAGGGTAAAACAAACAGATTAGTCATTTAAGCTCGGAAGAAGTTTTGCCATTTAATTTATACTACGCATTTATCACCCACGTCACTGACATGCCTACACATGGCTTTACCACATGTTTAAAATCGGTCTACCGTGGGAGCATAAAAGCTGTCAAATACAGGAGACTACCAGTTAAATGGGTCACGTGCTTGTGGACAAACACCGGGTGCAGTCATCTCGTGTTTATTACACTGAAATCGTATGACTTGGACCTCACCCTTAGCCAAATTTGATATTAATGCAGTCTGCTGGATTGCTGTGTGAACTTCCTTATAAAGAGAAAGTGCACTAAACTCACCCCTTGATGGGTTCTGAGACCATAACATTTAATTCATAACATATGCTTTCAAAAGCATTAGCAGCACATTCTTAGTTTACATGAAGGTCAGGGCTGCAGTATGGTTTCTGAGTGGAGTACATCTAGGTGTGAAACGCAGCTCACAAACTACTGCTGAAAAAGGAAATGGAACATCGATCCACACTGACCTAACAGAAAATTCACAATAAAGCTACATCTGCTAACACTGTACAGTAAAAAAGCTCTGAATTAAAAAGAAATCATAAAAAAAATCATAAAAAAAAAGAAAACTGCACATTGCACTAATTTCTCCAAGGGTCCAGAGTCATGCAAACCTTTATCATTCCCTTATCTAAGCAAGCATAAGGAAGGAACCAAAAAAAAAAAAAAAAAAAGTGAGCACTAGAGTTACAGTTCCTGAAGGTTGTTCTGGTTACAGCAGAATCAGGGTCAACACGAAACACTCTGACGGGGAGAATAATGAACCTTAAGTGCCAGCTGCAAAGTGGTTACAAAGACAACAGCCTTGAAAGCGAGACAATATGCACTGTACTTACTGGTAATGATCACATATTTTAAAAGGTGCTAGTACTTATCTCCCTATTGTTATAAATATCTCATGCCTTACCTCTAGCCAACAATCCCTGTGGTTAAAAGTCATTTTAGTATTGATGTGGTCAACCAATATCTTAAGATATTGTCGTTTTTTTGTATGTATACATTATTGAAATACCACCCGGGCAACAGGTCGCCTTAAGCTTGTCTAACGAGTGTGCCGGTCTACTGAATGCGCTTGTGTGCTATAGGCGTCTAGCTGAGGTGCCAGGGCTTAGACTAGACTGTACTATTGGTGGGTGCTTTGGTGCCACCCAGCCTCCCCCCTCCCGGTATCGCTCTCCCGCAGAAGAAGAGAGCAGTGGAGTTATCAGGTGGCAAGCCCTGCCTACGAGTTCCCTCCCTCCCTCTATCCCAGCCTAGATCCCTTTTTGCTTCCATTTTTATTTAAAATTCCTACTCAGAGCGCGGGATGCTAAACCGCAGCGTTTGATGCAGAGGTTGGCTCCCCCTAACCCCCTCCCACCCTTCCCACCCTCCCTCACACAGACACAGGGTGCAGGGATGATCGTCGTGCCAGCCTCACCCCTCCAGCAGCAGGGCAATACACACACATGGATGAGTTCCCCTAGTGACCCTCCCGGAGATTCAACCTGGAGAAAAAAATGTCAATAATAAGTTACCGTCATGTATTATTGGCTCTGAAGAAAAACCTAAGTAATGTATATTAAAAATATATTTGTCCAGAAAGATCTATAAGACACTGAGGGGAAAGAAAAAGAAATTAAACCAAGTTAAAATCTAATTAAAATAAAAATCAAGTTACTCATCACGCTTTTATGTGGCATTTCACATATTGCCACACTGAATTTAGTCAATTAAAAAAAATATTATTTCTTAACTTAGATGTGTTTGCATTTGAGGCGATAAAACAGTTCCTCTATAATCCTACAGGTAGTGTGCTATAAACTATTCACACACTTGTTTAAACAATAGCAACACAGTTTAAACAATAATTGGGGTCAATCAGTCAAAACGCTCGCTCAGGAATAACTTCTGAGGCATTTCATGTATCTGAATGCCTTCTTTGCTTCCAATTTCCAAAACAAAACCGACTGCACACTCATCCTTAAATACTGAACTCTTGGAGCAAGTGACCCAGTCCAAAAAATAAATAAAAGAATGGCTGAAAATGAGTCAGACGGGTAAATACAGCTATATTTCATAACATCTGAATCAAACACGAACATGGAGATGCCGTACCTAACAGGCGTGTCCTGTGTCAGTGAGGAGGGGCGTCTAAACGCCGTAGCAGGCCGACAGCCGCTCCTTCAGCTGTGGAGGGAACTGCTCGCAGAACTGCTGCCAGTTCTCTTCTCCCACCTGGTCCTTGAATCCATGCAAGATCTGTAACAGATCACATTAACATGCATTCACCCCTTAGTGAGCCATAACAGGGAAAAAAACATTTAGAATGTATATAATTTTATACACATTGTTTTTATGCTTACTTTGTAAAACATGTCTCTCAGGTCTTCTTTTGGGTTCACCCAGGACGCCACAGCATCACAGAAGAAAATGAAGTCCTGTATGAAACACATACTGCGGGTCAACTTTCAGAATAAAAAGACTTTTATTCATTTGCGATAACATGTAGCCAGACATCCGAAACCTTCCTGCTGATTACAGAGCAGTATCCCACATGGTCAATGGCACACTGATGGAACAAACATTACAGTAGTAACAGATCTACCCTTATGAGGCATTTGGAGCATTTAGAATTCAAGAATTGAAGACAGATACAACATAATTAAGGGCAGCAACATTAGCAGACCACAATCTGCATTTTTAGAGGGAAAAAAAAAATTCTGGAATCTTTCAGGGGAAAAAAAGAAAACGAGAAAAGGAACCTATTATAGCACCTATAACCACCTTCAAGTCTAAACATTTTATCATGTCAAACTTGTGTAGAAGTGGTAATTATTTTATCATAATTATGTCGAATGGTAAAATCAAACAAGTTTAAAGTATTTGTGGGCACCTGTGCCATGCGAAACATTGGCACACCCCAACTATAATGTCCCCAGCCTTGGGCCCTGAAGCTTTTTCTTATTTTTTGTAATAACCTACTGGTCAGTGCCATCAAAAGCAAGATCGCAATGTTCATTTTGTTGAACTATGTTTCCGTAGAACATGTGGAAGCTCCTTTTCTGCTTTTGCTGCTGTTAATAAATGTGTAAAGACCATGCTGGTTACAGGCTGGTTTCAGTGTAGTTCCTTAGTGGGTTACATGTTTGGCTTCCTTAAACATCACAAAAACTTGTCATGCTCTTCAAGGAATAAGTTTCAAATGTTAACCAAAAAAAAAAGGGTTTAAAAAGAAGGGGGAGGGGGGGGGGCTGTTCGTTATTCCCCCACTCTATTTTTCACTTTGTTAAACCGTGTTTCATTTTGTTTCTGCAAATTACTAAAATGTAAAAATATTGTTTAAATTGAATTGAGAATTATTATTAAATGTTCATTTACCTGCACCACACCTCCAGGATTTACCCCAATCATTAAACAAATGCCTCTGAAGGCTGAATCTTTCTCCTCGTTGTCCCTGATGTTTCGGAGCGACTGACACCTGAATTACAGAAATAAATATATATTAAAATATATATATTAAAAATAAATTTAAAAAATTATATGTATGTATGTGTGTGTGTGTGTATGTGTGTGTGTGTGTGTGTGTGTGTATGTGTGTATGTATAAACCGGATTCCAAAAAAGTTGGGACACTAAACAAATTGTGAATAAAAACTGAATGCAATGATGTGGAGATGGC
>JAQMYK010000008.1:13762258-13777767 GCA_030014345.1 Clarias buthupogon
GTTTCTGTAAATTTAAATCATGTTTTTATTAAGTACTCGGTATCGGCGAGTACTGAAATGCAACTACTCATACTCGTTTTCCAAAAAAGTGGTATCGGTGCATCCCTAGTTAAAACAATTGTACGTTACAATCTGAGAATTAGAAAGGCAAAAAAAAATTATTTTTTTTTTTTAAATCTGCATGTTAAATAACTGGATAGGAAATTTGATTACCCTCAGCAATGGCCCCGAGGACCAGGATGCCGGACTCCTTGATCACCCAATCTGGGTGAAACAGCAGGTCTTTGAGCAGAGGGAGCAGGTGGGGCAGCAGTTCATCCCGAAACACATTCGCCAAAACATCCAGAGCTGCAGCTGAGCATTTACCTAAAAATGAATGAATGATGCTCATTCCGTATCAATTTCTTTGAAACAATATTGCGTTAACAGTTTAAACTTGCGCAAAAGAAATATCCAAATATATTATGCATCAAGCCGGTGTCATTTAGAACATTTTTGGTTAAATCCCAGTTACTTATACTTTATGCATAACTAATATTTTAAAGTGTATTAGTTATTCATTTGACTTCTACATATATATTTTCAACTTCTACTGATTAATTTTTTTTTTTTTTTTTTTTTTTTTACTTAATTGTCTTTTTTTTTTTGGTTTTGTTCTTAAATCTTTATAAATTGCTGTTTTGAGTTACCTTATATGTTCAATGTCCTCGGGTGTTTGAAAGGCACTCATTACTAAAACGCATCATTATTATTATTATTTCAGCTTCTGGCAAGCTGAGTTTGGAACATGTGGTTTTGCCTCACTGGGCTCGCAGTCGATCAGACAGTATGAATACTTCAACATCATGGACAGTCAAGGTACAGCTTATCGTCACCTCCACTCGATCCAGCAAGGCTCTCACCCACGTCATTTAATATTTATTCATAAGCCTTTGTCACTGCACACTTACTAACAGTGTGTAAACATCTCTTACCTAAAACGGATGCACTTTTAATCTTCCTCTTACAAATGCAAAGAAATACGAGTAAGAAAGCGTAACCTGAGAAGGGTAGGTGTGAGCACTTACGTAGATTCCAGTCAGACAGAGTGTCGTCATCGTCATCATCATCTTCGTCAATGTCCTCCCCCTCCTCTCCTTCGCCTCCCTCATGCTGCAGTGTGACTGTGCGAGACTTGTGGAAACGTGGTTTAATGTCTTGCTCACTGTCCGGAATAGCCTCGTCCTCCTCGACATCACCCTCCAAGGTCAAACAAACAGCAGATTAGAACTGACAGGCTTTATGATGACCTAAACAATCTTCTTTCACACAACCAAGTTACAGCTGCTGCATTTTTAATCGTACTACTTGCTCGGCAGTCAAAAACAAACATCAACATGTCAGGAATTGAATGTGTCAAGAATTGGACTGTGGGTTAAAATGATTTATTCGAATTCGTAAATGAAAAGCGACTTCTAAATTTAACTGTGTGACGGTTTTTCAACAAAGCCGCCCGAGACGCATGACGAGCGAGTTAAGAGAAAATCACACCTTCCGCCCACACAGTAAGATTACATTAGCTGTAATACTTAGTCTGCTTAACACTGTGCAGCACAGAAACGGTTCTATTCCCACAAACACACACATTAAACCCAACAAGCTGGAAACATGGGGCCTCTGGGTCAGACAGTATGAATACATGAAACATCATAGATAAGCCTCAAGATTAAAAAGATCATCATTCCCAATGACAGGCCATAAACCAGACAAAAGCAATTAGACTGGGAAGGGAAAAAATAAATGAAAAAATGCTCACCTTCAGCAAAATGATGTCGATTTCAGAGTACTTCATGCCATTAACCAGGATGGGGATCAGTCTAAAAGGAGGCAGATTTGAAATACATGAAAGCATTTATTCTGCCAACAGCTGCTCAGCTGCACAGGAGGCAAAAATAATTTGAATTCATACTCTATCCAACCCATAGTTGATATTCCCAGTGCCTAGCCAAGTTTACAGATACCAGATACAGAGATCATTTAAGTAGTCTGTACAGTTTTATTTTATAGCATATGAAAGAGTAATGACCCAATCTGGTACCACAAAAACAAACGGGGCCTTTTCGACGTGTGCATTTCTGTAAAGGTGCTACGCTTAAGTCAAGTCTTCTGTGAAAAACCAGCAATGATGCATCTTTTGGGTATTAATATCTATAATAAATTTTAAAACTCACTCTAATGTGACTGGAAAATGCTGTAAGGAATGCCAAAATAAGCAAAAAAAAAGCTTATTTAGTACTCCGGTCACATGAAGGTTGGCTGAGAGACATCGGGGCTGCAGTGGATCAGACAGTATGAATACGTAAAGCATCACCAACAGTCAAGGACTTGGGTGTCATCATCTCCATGGTAACAGGATGAATGTGAGATCTACACTTCACCTGTCACCACCCAGAATGCCTCTCAGTCACTTTCTATGCTGGTAAACTCGTTAGACAATCTTCTCTATGGTTCATTCTCACACAGCATTTAGTTCTTAATTCAGTATGGCCTGTTTCAGATTAAAGAAAGTAAACATTTTGTGAAATGTGTATTAATAAGTAGGTTTTGCTCTGTAATTGAGAAAGCATCACAATGACTGTGCAATTTTGCCATGATATAACCTTGTTAGGCCATGTTCACACTGCAAGCTGAAGTGACCCACGTTAGATTTCTTTTTTTGTGCTCATATGCGACTAATTAGATTTTCATATCTATGTGAACATCCCTAAACACATGGAATCTAATCTTTTCAAGTGTGATTTGGGGAACTTCAATAAACAGTCCTAAAAAAATACAGATCTGAACCGAAGTCTGAACAGACAAATTGGTCAATCGGAATTCATGAGTTTTACGTCAATAAAACACAACGACAATTTTGTGCTACGAAAGATGAGACAATTCAGTGAGGTAACGGTGTAGTGCTACCGCAGCATACTGGAGAAATACTCTGTCCACTTTTTTCTCTCCAAGAAAGGAGGAATAATTCATACATTCCAGTTAAAATTTCTATGCAATGATGTAAGCATTCAAAGATCCAATTATTAGACTAGCAAAGCTCATGACATGCAAGTGAACCAATAAAAATAAATGCGCAGCACAGCTATTACCCTTTAGCTATCCTAAATAAAACTAAAGGATGCATCCTTTCGTTTTATTTAGAATAGATAAAGGTAATAGCAGCAAAAAATAATGCAAGTGTTATGGGTCTGTGCACATGCTTCAGATGGAGCGCCTGTACTTAACCGAATAGCGTTACACTTTAGAAACATTTAGAGATTAGGGATGTTGCTGCAAAACAAAATTGTAAGCAAAGTTTGAAGACGCATAATGCAATTGCACTGTTTGAACAGATCTCAAAGAAACAGTGAAACAACTATCGGCAAACCTGACTGTAGTGGCACAGGAAGGCTAAAAAGTTAAAAGCACAATGGAAGGAACTGAAGACATGACAAGGTTCCTGTGCACATGTCAGATTAAGACCATAACCTGTACATCTCTGAACAGATCATGTTGAAAACATCATATATGAACAACCTAACAGGGGAGAGGGGGGAAAATGTGTCAGTAAATCAGATAAGGGTGACTTTTGCCAGAACAGTGTAAACACAGCCTATGTTGCAACAGGGACTATTCTGTCTCAGCATGTTTTGGCAGGGTTTCCACAGACCTAAACCATATGCAAAAGAGTGTGCTTTGCATTCAGAAAGGAAAGGCACCAGCCAAGCGGAAAGTCTAGGCTCACCATCTTGTATTATTACTACTGCGTTTGTTCAATCATATCAATCCTAATGCTAACTAGAATGCTTGAGACATTCTGCTTAAAAACAGGCTCCCTTCAAACCCTCTAAAAAACAAACAGGTGCTAACAAGAGAATCTAAGCAATTGAAAAAAATCTAATTACCAAAACCCCTAAATGATGGCCGTTTACAAGACAAAAAAAAAAAAAAAAACCCTGTCTTGTGTCTCTGCCATCACAGTATGTTACAAAATGTGTAAATGTTAGTGAGACTGTAGATGTTGGCTGTCTGGACATCATTTCCTTACAGAGGCGTCAGTAGCCCTTAGCCACAAGAGGATGAGGGTTATGATTTCCAGGAGAGCCAGATTCGCTAATTTCTAAATATATTCATTTTGAGCCTATAATGTATTACACACTGATGACTCACTGAACCAGATGTCCTGACAGAACTTCTTTACAGATGGGCTGCTCAGCCAGAGTGAGCCAAAACTCACAAGCCTCCAGAGCTACGTTCTCATCTGGGTCCTGTGTGCGCTGTAGCATGTACTGAAATTGCAAAAACAAAGTTTGTGATCGTCATTCCACATCTACTACAAGGGTAGTAGGTGTGTGTGTGTTTTACTGGAAAGTGAGGGCTTACCTGAACAATGCTGTGCATGTGTGGGATAAGGCGGTCGATTCGAACCTCGAGCAACATGACCAGCGCTCGACAAACGTTCTTCCTCACCTCAGAGTCTTCATCTGCAGCCAGCGCAAACAGACTCTGTCGCACCACAGAAAAGACAAATCGGACATGAAACACAGCAGTGGGACAACCAACCAACATATCAAACCTGAAAGACATGTTACCTCGATAAAGGTGTCGATATTGTCCATCAGAGCTTGAGCTCGACCAATGATGAACTGGTTCACACAAGCAATAGCGTGAGATCTGTTTAGGCAGAAAATCCAAAGTTACAAAAAATAAAATAAAATAATCACCTGTGTAATAGATGCACCACAGTTCTGGTAAGATCTATGATGAAACAGCTGTGGTCGATGCCTGAGATTTACCTAATCTTAGGACTACAGTGCTTGAAGAACTGAAGGAATTTAGGGATCATGATGTTCAGAGGCCTGTTCAAGGCATCACTATCTAGCAGCTCGGACGAGTCCTCACATATCTTCTGCAGGGCACCAAATGACCCCTGGGCACACAAGAAAAGAAAGAGCAGAGGCAACCTGTGTTACTACAAGTCTTTTAACAAAATGTTTCATAAAGAGTCAGTCATTGTCTACACCAATTGTATTGTGTGTGTATTTAAGATATGCCAAAATAGTTCACTGACTGCGGCACATAGAATGTTGTACATTATTGGTTATGGACAAGAATAATTCCATTTAACAACCATGAAACCATTTTTCTTAATGCCACAAAATGGTCTAATGTGGCTATATTTTTAAAGAAGTCTTTGTGCAGTCTTGCTCTATTTAACTGATGGGATTTCGATCCCGCCCCTTCTCCTTTTTCAAGGGTGATAATGCTTCACCAATTGATCTTTCATGCCCCAGGCCGGCTTTGATTAGCTGCTGGCTGTCCGAGATACCGAGATGCCTTTATAGCTCAGGTATTACAAATATCATCACTACAGTTAAAAACACGACACAGGCTAAACCTCAGTCAGGGCCTCGTGATGAGCTTTACAGACAGCTTTTAACATCCCTCAAGTTATACACAAAATGAGAAATAATGGACTCTAAAAATAAGCGCAAACCTCGCAGGTGTTGTAATCCTCGGAGTTGAGTAGGTTGCAGAGCTGAGGCAGCAGCTCGGGCCATGTCTGCAGCTCCCCTTTAGAGGCAATGGTTGTGATCAGGATACCTGCGTGGGAGACTCCATTAGATGCCTTTATCAGCATGGCACAATTTTATGAGCATGGAAGACTCAGCAAATGCAAGAGTCGTTTTTATTACCCTTTTCAGCCGTGTAAATAAATTATTAAGAAGCATATTATGTATCCCTCTGGCAGACGAAAGCAATTCAACACCACAACTTTATCAAAGACTTATTTAGAATATGACGTTTCAAACACAGAACATACATCAGGAATACAAAGGAAAAATGGTTTTAAGGTGGAAACTCCAGTAGACGGAACCACGTTATGAAATACAGATCTTCACATTTTTGGCACAGAAGACATACCAATTGTTGCACGAATGAGGGGAGATGGGTCCCCGATGTTGCTCAGACATTCCTGCTTGATGAAATCTGCCACTGCTGGAGGAAAATTCTGATAGTGAGCTTTTACGTTGTTCTTTAGAATCAGACCGCTCAGCGAACGTGTTGGCTCATCTGCGTGGAGTAAAGAATATGCAGGTTAACCATAAAATGTGAGAACAAAAGGAAAAAAATAAATAAATAAAAAAGAAAGAGGAACAAGGCACAAAAACAGAACTTACCCTCAGATTTCAGTCGTGTCAAGACAAAGATGAGATAGTTGTTAAAGTCTGGAAACTGGTTCAGCTGCTCTAGTTTCTGACAACATGGTTAAGGAAACAGTATAGAGAGATGCCCAAGGTAAACCTGCTCGTCCCTCAGTGCACCAGCTGCACCACTGTAACAGATTGTGAATTAGGGTGTTTCCTGTATGCGTGCAGACAAAATGTTAAATGCATTTATAAGAGATAGATGATGCTTTTCATTCTCTTCTTTAACTATTTTAAGCATCATACCCAGACAAACAGCAAACTTTTTACCTGGTTGAATTGTGTACATTAAATCAGGACTAAATAAAGTGTAAAGACGCATTAAAACAAACTGCAATCCTCTAAACCACTTCGGCATCTTATGAAAACATTAGGCTTGGCAAACCACATCTGAAAACCCCTCTGAGTATAGTACTCCATAACGATGTAATAGTCAAGATTTTTTTTGTCTTTGTCATGAAACAGGAAAAATCACAGAAATTTGGTTACGACTTAAACTGATTTGCATATAAACACAGGGAGTGGATGCCAAATGCAAATTAGGTTAAAAACAATCCCACTTCCTGACTATCTAATGCACTTTTGAGCAAAACACTCAACTGTGCCCAGCTCACCCCTGGTAATGCTACCTAGGAGAAATACACTAACTGAGACAGGATGATTCATTCACTTCCACCAAAAGCTTTTACTATAGCAGTACGTTGGCTATCTTCACACATACATATATTACTAAAGTCTAGTTAGTGTATTTATCTACTCTTAACACACACGATATACAAGTAGTTACAGCATCAAGGTGCATCACATCCCTGAACTGCATTACATTTAAACAAACGCATCCAAAGTAAGCTTTCACTCATGGCTTTATTATCTTACTTAGTTCTTGAACCTAATTATCCACCAGGTAACCAGGAACAAACATTTACAGTACAGATGTGACACCTTTTTTCCTGGACTGCTTACGCAAAACATCACTGGACCTTATATACACTGTGTACCACTTCAAGTTATTACACAAGGAACAGTTTTCCATTGAGCAGGATACTTGCTGCACAGCTCTCTGTGTGGCCGTGTTAGGAGACTGAGAGTCTTTCAGGAGCTGAAGGACCTGCTGGAGTCCTTGTTCATCTGGCTGCCACTCCATCCTACACACAAACAAACATAAGCACCATGTCCCAACCTTGAAGTATCTTGATGCACACCCTGCAAATTTAAAGGGATTCTTTGCTCTCGACAAAACCCAACTTGATTTACATTAGATTTACATTTTCATTCGTTTGGTATATCCAAAGCTTTCGCATTAGTTATGTTCTGTACCCAAGGGCCCTGTAAAGATGTTTGAGGTGTGCACCTAGTATGTCTGTGATCTGTCAATAAACAAGTACAATGGAGTCAATCTTCACACTGTGCCCACTGCTTTTGACATTTTGAACATAATGTTAAGAACGAAAGACCACCCCCATACCCATGCGTGTGCACTTCAAGGGAGAGATTGGCGCATACACAAGGAACCAATGGCACTGATGTTGCATTCTAAACAGTGACCTGGGTACTTTTGCTACCATCAAGCTCAAATGGTTAAGGCACTGGGTTACAGATAAGAAGGTTGGGGGTTCAAGCCCCAGCAACGGCAGGTGAAATTTGGTGCCAAAGAGATGTTTGACCTGATTCGACAAGATTACGGTGATGCCGCAATGAGTCACTCGAGGTGTTTTGAGTGGCACGCATGCTTTAAGAGCAAAACATCATCACTGGAACACGAAGGGAGATCAGGAAGACCTCCAATGAGCCCAAACCACCGAAAATGTTGGCAACTTGTGTATGATGATCGTCTGAGAACTTCCACACGCACCTTTCTCGGCAGAAAATGATTAAGACCAGTGGTACCTCGACATACAAATTTAATACGAGGCGAGTTCTTAAGGTGAAGTTACAAAGCCATTTTCCCATCAGAAATGATGTGAATGCAGATAATCCATTCTAGCCACGCAAATATTACCAATATAACCATAAGAACTCGCCTCCGGATAAAATTTTATTCGTACCCGAGATTCCACCGTATTAATAAGTAAATAATATGTAATAGAGTACATTCTTGTAAACCGAGCTAATCTTGGAACTTTATGATACCATTTCGTACATCTGATTAGCTCAGGATTAAGGGCCTTGTTCAAGGGCCCACATAGTGGCAGCTAGATGGTGGGGTTTGAACCTAGAACTTCCTGATCAGTAGCCCAATGTCTTAACCACTGGACTACACACTTGGTGTCTAAAGGAGATAATCAAAGCGAACCTGAACGAACTACGTGATTTCCCAAACGACCTGCTAGAACGTGATGGACGCGGTACTGGAGAAGAAGGCCGCGGATGAGACAGGCGGCTCTGAGCGGTGGATGTGTCGGTGTACAGCCGGCTGCTCTACACTTAATCACCGCTGCAGGATTTGGGGATAAACCCAATGCCCCAGGATGACTTTAATCCCCGAGGAACAGCGTGCCGAATGATTAGCGGATACCGGCTGCTAGCATAGCAACTTAGCCTCGGTTTATTTCCCACCTGAGCGAGTGTTAGCGGACTGAACTGCTCACACAAGAGCATATCTGGCGGAGAATTATTCACCGCTGCATAACTGAACCGCATTTAAATTAATTTTTAAAATAAATCTAAATATTACACTTAATAAACACTTAATAACGTTAGCTAGCTATCCTGCCTAATTAGCAGAACTAGCGTTTTTTTATTATTATTATTTTGCTCCCTGACTAGTTAAACACAGCAGTACATTTTTATTAATTCACGTTAATTATACGTTTAGTTCGTTATTACACGATATGTTTAAAAGAGGCAGCCGTTATCCCGGTGTCGTAGCTCTGCTACTTAGCATGATAGCTAGCGCAGCGGCCTCGCAGTGCGCTGGAGACCATGTGGAGGAGCTGAGCTCGGGAGCACCAGGCCGGCGCGGTTAGAGCTGGGAGCCGCGGGAGGAACTCAACACCCGTTTGGAATTAACTATCAGGAAACGTCGCGTCGAGTAAATATGTATTTATCACCACAAATACAAACTGCGCTGTAACAGAGAAGCTTAAAGTCGAGGCGAGCCGCGGCAAAGCCACAGCCGCGTTAGCTTCACTGCTAACCGGATTCGATTACTCAGCTTCGTGCGAAGTTCGACTTTTACACGACGACGCCTCCACTCGCCTCCTTACTCAGCGTTATTCATTAACTACCGTTCAATTAACCGCGTATACTCACACACGGCTTTATTTAGACATACTTACAGACACTGTACACAGAGGCCTGTTGAGCCGAAAAGGACGCATGCAACAGTGTGATAGCGAATGAAGCCGCACAGCGCCGCAGTCTAAACACGCCGCGCTCACAAAGCCTTCGAGCCGGAAGCGCTTATAGCCTTCTAATGGTCGTGAGCTTCCATTTTCCAACCCGTATTCCGACAATCCCCGCCTCCTGCGCACCGATTGGTCACCACTTCACATTGAGTAGCATTTCAAAGAACGCGTGAGCGGCAACAAATAACCAATCATAGTTCGTGAAGGGAATCCGTTCCAAAACAGGTTGGTTTATTAAAAAAACGCCACGGGTGGGTCCTGGGCAATGTTGCCAAGTCTGTTATTTTAATGTATTACTGGAGGTCAAGCAAGTTTTAGAGTAGTGGATCTCAAGTTGGGATCCGTTTTGTTGGTTGGAGTAGAACTTAAACACCACATTTGTTAAGGGTATCATACTTTTCATACAGGTCCATATGTTATAGTTACTGCAATTTCTACTAGTTCCTTAAAATGAATAGGCTATGAATAAGGAAAATGAATAAGTAATGTCATCTAGTATATTCAGAAATTTAAATTCCATGCCATCAATAAATAAGTGATACAGTGTCTTAATTTAACAAAATAAAATGCTTTGGTTAGCACTGTTGTCCTCCACCTTCAGTGTCTGGGTTCAATTCCTGCCTCGGGTTTGTGTGTATGGAATTTGCATGTTCTCCCTGGGCTTGGTGAGATTCCTCCGGGTAGTCCGGTTTCCTCCCACAGAACAAATGCATGCAGATTAGGCTATTTGGCATTTCCAAATTGCCCGAAGTGTGTGAATGAGCCTGTGAGTGTTTGCGTGTGTGTGTTCGCCCTGTGATGCATTGGCACCCCATCAAGGGTGTACCCCACCTCATGCCCTAGGTCTTCTGAGATAGGCTTTAGGCCCCCCACAACCCTGTATGCAGGATGAAGCAGTATAGACGATGAGTGAGTGAACATGTGCAAGTGTTAATATGGTGAAGCTTTGTGTAAAGAGAAATATATTTAATATTTATGGAAGGAGGCTTCAGTCTCAGAGTTTTTCAAGAGGCTTTTACAAAACACCATTGGAGAGTCTTCAGGACATTTGGATTTGTGCTTTCTGATTTCTGTTTGTTTTTTAACTTCATGAGTAAAAAGTGAGAATAACCAAAACTATTTGGTAATAACAAAAAACTAACTCTCACATACTTTAAACTAGCAATAACTTTAAATGATCAAAAAACATGAAGTGTTGTGCAATAATAAAGTGAAATCAAACACTTTGAGGTGTGCCGCTATTGAAGAATAATTGACTAAACAGGTCACAGCTCTATGGCTTGTCTGATTTATTATGATTTTTTTGTCTTTCACATCACCACTTATTTATGCTATATTGCGGAATCTGTCAGTACAGTATTTTACACTGGGTTTAAAAGAGTTCATAGATTTGACTTGAACACGTTGTTTCCTCCAGGCTTGCGGTGGATTTATCTCAGATTTGGCAACCTCTGCGCTCGGGTCGCAGTTCGTATGTGCCATCATGTGTACGGTGTTGTGTTAAATAGTACCAGTTCTGCTTCGGCTGTTCCTCCTGATTCCTCTCGTGCGCATTCTGGTGAGTTTTTCCGCATATCCTGTATAACTGATCCACTGAAAATCTGTGCACTGTGAGTTTACACGCTGTGTCCTGCTCGGTTTATTGACGTTTTGCTCTGTATGTGACGCTTTTCCGGTTCTCCTTTCAGCTTTTGAAACAAAAGTTTCATACGAAAATCTGGAAGTTTGCTTTTCTCATCTCTAAGCGAGTGACAGCTCAGATTTTATAATCCACAATTCCCATCCTAACAGGATCACTCTGGTCTGTCTAATCTACATGATGGATTCCCAGCAGATCACTTCTGTTGCAGATGACTGAGAAGCTTGAAGATCCTTTTTGAATGATCATGAATCCGTGTAGGCTTTTACATTCGACATGTGTCCTTTTAACGTTTGCACTATTATGCATACTGATTACCCAGTTGTATCTATACCAAGAATCAAGTGTAAGCGTGCCATCACCTCCGGAGTTTCCAGTATTGGCCAGAGATCTATTCAACAGGAACTTTTCAAAAACTATAAATTCAAGTGAATTACCAAACCACTCCAGTGTTTCTGAAAGGGAGTGCGGTTTATACGTGGAAAAGCGGTTCGATTGTGCCCGTGATCGAGCTGTCAGTCAGACGGAGTGTGAGAAACGAGGCTGCTGCTACTCGCCCCTACCGCAGGCTGAGTACAATGGACCACCGTGGTGCTTCTACCCCGCATCATATCCTGGATATAAAATGGGACCGCTTTCTCCCTCACCTAGGGGTCAGTCGTCCATCCTTACTCGCATCACTCCTTCTTACCTGCCCGGAGACATCTCCACTCTCCAGCTGGAAGTGATGGAAGAGGAAGCAGGCCGTTTACACCTTACTGTAAGTAGTTGAGACTCAGATAAACGCATGCACACAAAACTTACTTGGTTCTCTTGTCACTCACCGAGCACATATAAGAATTGTTTATACAAAAGGAGCAAACTAAATTAAGTTGTAAATTGGTAAAAAAAAAAAAGCAGCGCTTTTTCTTGGAGACACTTCCAAGGCCTGGGGTTTGATCTCAGACCTGCTGTCTGGTTTGTATGCTCTTCCTGTGATCAAACCCCAGACTTTAGGCCTATGAAGTGCCGACTTTGCCCCGTTTCTGTAAGTTTTATGTTGAAATCTAGGACAATTCCTGCATTATAATACAAAATATCTGTTCATGTAACAGCTGAGGGACCCCTCATCACCTCGATATGAAGTTCCCTTTGTTGCAATGCCGTCCAGTAAACATTTAGGTGCGCAAGGCTTGCTGTACGATGTGGAGTTTCAGCCAGACCCATTCGGCTTTTCGGTTCGTCGCAGATCCAGTGGGCGAGTTCTGTAAGTGTGCTCTATAGTTTTCTTGCATTCTACAATTTAAATAGTTTAATTGACTATGAATGTAAAATATGTTCAATTGTTCAATTCAAACCGGGACTTTTAAATGTGCAGAATAACAGAACACAGTTATGAGAGTACAAGCCTTCTTTATTTCTCTATGTAATCCTGCTACACTTATACACTTATCCCAGCGGTTCACCCACCCCCCCCCCCCCTCCCCCGGAACTCCTTGTGTGGAAATGGTTCAGAGCAAGTTCAGGTCTGTCAGGATTCAAAGCCACCTCGTCATTCGTGGACATACGGCCCTCTTTAAAATCTTTCCACCATTCAAATGTTCTAAGAGTCTCATCCCAGGACTGTGCCTGAAGATCTACACCTCCGTTCATGAACAGTCCCGGTTTGACTTGAACACCCCTTGAGTTACACTGTGGGCTTGCATGCATAACACAGATTCTGAATTTATGTTCTTCCACATGTACACCTTTGGGATTGATTAGTCTCAACACCAGTGTAGCACCGCTCCTGTTTGCAGACCAGTACCTGCAGCTCTCCACCTCTCTGGCATCTACTTTCATCTCCGGATTTGGGGAGCACTACACGCACCTGACGCTGGATCTCAACTGGACCTCTGTCACCTTGTGGAACAGAGATATGGCACCACATGTGGGTACTTCACCAATCGAGCCTGTATTTTAAAAGTGTTCTGGTTTCAGTATGCTAACATTGGACTATTTGCAGAGCGATGTCAACCTTTACGGCTCTCATCCGTTCTGCTTAGTTCAGGAGGAGGATGGTCAGGCTCATGGTATCTTCCTTCTTAACAGCAATGCCATGGGTGAGGCAATGGAGCGCTTTAAGGTTTAAGTGCATTCTCTGATAATATATTCCATAAACTGTGTGTGTTATTCCGTGCACGTGTGTAGAAGTAGCACTGCAGCCGATGCCAGCACTGACCTGGGTGACCATTGGCGGAATTTTGGACATTTACATCTTTTTAGGCCCTGACCCACAGAGTGTTGTTCGACAGTACCATGAGGTTATTGGTGTGAAGCGTTTAACGTTTATTTAAGCTTTTAACATAAAGATTGCTTGGTATTGTTTATGACTTTCTCATAATCTTATCCCAAGGGTATCCCATGATGCCACCCTATTGGTCTTTAGGGTTCCACCTCTGCCGCTGGGGCTACACCTCCACCAATGTGACCAGAGCCGTGGTGCAGAAGATGCGGCACGCACGATTTCCTCTCGTACGTAATGAATAGGTTAATGAAGATAAAGTACGCTGCAGGATTTCTTTCACTAAAATGCAAATGTGTTTTAAAGAAAGGTTAGGTAAAGCTTATTATTTGGAAATGTTTTAAGAAACATGACAGTGCTGCTGCATGGAATAACATGTTAAACCTACTGTAGGACGTGCAGTGGAATGATCTTGATTACGCTGACAAGAAACGAGTCTTCACATTCGACCCACAGCGCTTTGGAGACTTGCCTGAGATGGTGCGAGAGTTCCAGGAGCAGGGAATGAAGTATGTGCTCATTTTGGTAAGTGGGTTAGTTTCATCCCAACAGAGTTTCAATAAATCATGAGCTGTATATAGCATGTTTATAGAAGAAAAATAATCAATGTTGTGCTAAAAGCTTTTTGCTGTAAATTTACAGAACTTAACAGGCAGTTGCTTTGCAGTTGCTTTTCTTAAATTGTTTTAGAATTACTAGAAATAAATTAGCAGCATAGTGCATATATTATAACTTTCATAGTGTTGTAATATATTAGTAATAACCTGTATTGCTGAACTGGACTTCATGTTAATTTAAAGAACTTCTGTTATATTGAACTTTCAGCTGCATAACACACATGATGTTATATAATTTCTATTCATTCATTCATTCATTCATCTCATTATTATCTACACACATTTTTCTCACACATACGCACTTCCAAGAATTTTCCTTTAAAAAAAAAATTTCTTTCATTTTTATGAAGCTGCTTTGAGACAATGACCATTGTTAAAAGCGCTATATAAATAAAATTGAATTGAATTGAATTGTCTATTGCAGTACATTGTGTGTATTTGTTTTTTTTTTTTAATCATACTTTTGTAATTTTAGTTCACAAAACTAACACAGAGACTATAACAGCTAAGCATGTGAATGTTATAAACCTAGGCTAATTTTACTTCAGAAAAAAAAGAATGTACGAGGATAAGTCGGAAATTATCCGCACGCTTGCTATATTAAAACTTATGTTGCCATCAGTGCTTTCCATGCAAGGGTCCATGGTCACTGCTGTGTAGGTGTGAACGTGTTACATTAGTTCATTTGTAACTGTGGCATAAAGAGTTAACATAAAGCACTGTACGCACTGAAAAAAAATATTTTTGCTAGATCCAGAAACTTCTAGAATCTGAAATGAGCATGAAAAAAAACCCATCCCAGAATGCAGTGTCTACAGATGAAGCAGGCTGAAAACTGAAAACCGCTGTATATTTACAGCCAATTTGTACAGCATGGCACTGTTTTAAAAAAAAAGCTTTTCAGATGAAGATGAAAAGAAAGAAGTGATCCTAATTTTACTAGACGCACCTTTATCAGGACAAATCGATGCAAGCTAGAGCCCAAGTTCTAGATGAAGGCGGCTTTTTCAGAATCTATTTCTAGTAGCGAAGATTTAAGCTATATCATGTACAAAAGTTCACTTCCTCAATATTAAATAAGCAAGCAGCATGGTGGCTTAGTGGTTAGCACTGTGGCCTCGCACCTAGAGGGTCGAGGGTTTGATTCCCACTTTGGGTCCATGTGCGTTTGGTTGATTTGAGTTTGTATGTTCTCCCCATGCTTGGTGGGTTTCCTCTGGGTATTCCTGTTTTCTCCCACATGCCAAAGACCTGCAGATTAGGTTAACTTGCGTTGCCAAATTGCTTGCTGTTTGTGTGTGTGTGTGTGTGTGTGTCCTGCAATGGATTGGAGTCATGCCCAGGGCTCCAGGCCCCCATGACCCTGTACAGGATAAACACTATAGAAATGAATGAATGTATAAATGCAATATTGTACAT
>JAQMYK010000008.1:13823748-13856224 GCA_030014345.1 Clarias buthupogon
TGTGTGTGTGTGTATATATAACACATAAAAAATGTGTGTTGCTGATAGAAGTATATATGTTAAAACTATATGTCACTCCTCAGTACCCAGTCAACAGCAGTGCACAGGGTCGAAAACCACCATTTTTGAAATATACAGTACATGTGGAATAAATAATATCATACTTGTGTGTTCCACACCCACAAACAGTAGTCACTACTGTTCCGAATGATGAAGCACCCCAATTATGTATGGTAGTATGGTAGTCCTGTCCCATTGGCGGACAGGAAAGACGGGGGTTCCGAGAAGTTGCTTAGCAACAGATGGACCACACTCACACACGGCACACCTACAAGTTAACCATAGGGTAGATACAATTTGTAAATACAAGGCAGCTGTATCAACTGAGATATGCCTGTACAGGATGTAAGTTTATCTAGTTTTTCTTCTTCCAGACGCATCCTCTTGAATTACGCGGTCTACAACCCTGACATGGGCTACTGCCAGGGAATGTCTGACCTGGTGGCTCCACTCCTGACCGAGATCCAGGATGAAAGCGACACATTCTGGTGTTTCGTGGGCTTGATGGAGAACACCATCTTCATCAGCTCCCCCAGAGACGAGGATATGGAGCGGCAGCTGGTGAGCGCTCACAGGCTTGAGCTGGGAGCTTAAACTTTAGTTAATCATGGGCTTGTTTGAAAGAGCTGAATCGTCTCGGTTTAAGTTTACAGTTTACAGGAAAGTGTTGAATAACAGATTCTTGAGTTGAGGCATTCGCGGCATGTTTCACTGGTTCCGTGTCTCGCTTCGAGTGCAGATGTATCTGCGAGAGCTCTTGCGCTTGATGCTGCCGCGGTTCCACCAGCACCTGATGCGGCTCGGGGAGGACGGCCTGCAGCTGCTGTTCTGTCACCGCTGGGTTCTGCTCTGCTTCAAGCGTGAGTTCCCAGACACAGAGGCACTGCGGATGTGGGAGGCCTGCTGGGCACACTATCAGGTACAAAACACCCCTCATACAAATGTAAACAAGGAATAAAAAGATTACTTTTTACTCCAAATGGAGCGTACTCTGCATTGTTTTCACAAATGCAGGTTTAAATCCATTCGGGCAGAACCTTCCATGTACCTTCTGATGGGGACAAGGTGAAAGGACAACAATCGCACTTGGGCTCGGACCAAAAGAATCAGTCTAATTAAATGTAGTTTAGGTCTGGCTCTATGCTTCAACTGCAATGAGAAAGCGATTTAACAGTGAATCAACCTAACTGCAGGAAGTAAACCAGACACACTGTGTATTTTAAAAAGCAGCTGCATTTTTTTGTAGCTTTGAGCTCTTAAACTGAGCCATGAGGTGCAAACGGAGCCAGTCAGAGCTGTAGCGCTGTGGAAAAGTGAGGTGCTCTGGAAATTTTGAATGACAAAAAAACAAAATGTCAAAGGGGACCCAGTTTAGTCATTTATAGACATTCAGCAATGTCTCCAGTATGTGTACAAAGAAAAACTGTGCTGAAAAAAAAATCCCTGCTTTTTGTCCCTTTTTCTTTTCTTTTCTTTTTTTTTTTTAAATCCCTTTAGATTTTTCCTCTGTTGTGACTTCATATAAGAAGAGCCCCTCCCCCTGGTTTGTTGCTCAGCTTTGCTGTTCTCTGATGGGCGTGGCTCAGCAGTATCTTATTATGTAGAAACCAAAATGGTGCGAAAAAACAAAACCAGATTGAGGTATAAAAAAAATTACTAGGCACTTTTTGAACGAGTTCTGAGACCTGTGGGATCTTTAAAATAAATACTGGATGCAATCGTTTTAAACTAGTGATATTTCTAATGATTATTTATTTAGCTTCAGTTTATTGCTGTACTATTATTATTATTATTATTATTATCTTTATTATCATTATTATAGTTATTTTTGTTGCTTTATTTATTTACTTATCTATTTATCTATTTATTACTTTTCCCTAATTCGTTCTTGGCCAATTTCTACCTCCTACCCAGCTCTCTCTCGTCTATCTTGACAACACATACCAAACAGAGAGTGTGAAGAATATTACATGCTTCACACATGACATGTGGTGACATTTGACATTTCTGCCTTTTTTTCCCTTTTTTTTTTAAACTTCTGCTTATGAAGAGTTTCAGGACAGAGTAAAACACTGAGGAAAGTGCAATCTGTCTCCTTTCACATACATGAGCTCATACACACCTACCATTTGCTAGTGTCTGTGTGATTGACACCCTGTGAGTCCGTCACAGTCATCCCTCCCACCAGGACAGCACAGCCATATTTAATTCCTTGGCTTCCGTCACTGTCGGGATTCAAACCAACAAGCGACCGACCGACAGTATGCTCTTATTATAGCTTATTAAGTTATTCTGTTTTTCGTGTATATTTTCAGCCCAACACAATCCCTCAGCCAGCTTTATTATTAAAAGTATGAATTAACTGTTCAGTTTGATCTAAACCACACGAACCAAAATGAAGTATTCAGACTATCATGAATGAATAATTAACATCATTCGTTGTCTAAAGGATGTTTGATAATTTGGAGACATTATAATAAATGCTATGATTGTGCTTGACAGTACTGTATGGCTGTAAAGCACATAAAAACCCACTTCCTTTTGCATATCTAACGTGCCTCACACGCACACACAACCTCACACTCCCCATCTGACCGCATATGTACTTTTTTTTTCTTTTTTTTTTTTCTCTTCACGATTTTTACTTCCTCATGACTTCTCGCTTTGCAAATGTGCTATAGATGACTATAAAGCCACAACGCATGGCCTGAGGTGTCAAATAATAACCCACAGCTCGTGTTAACAAATAATAAGTAGCTTATTTTCTTACTGTTCACTCTGGCTCATTAATTGAGCTCTTTTTTTTTTTTTTTTGTACAGTATTTCTTTTGGAAAACACATTCCTTATATATTCAGATGGGTGTATTCATGTATTGGTGATGATATTTCAGAAATGTAGCTAGTGCAAAAATTTGCATACCATTAGGATAAAATGGAGCAGATGGAGTGATTTTATTTATACAAGCACCATATTTAGTGTGTTTGGGTTCTTTATAAAATTTGCGATTTTACAAATTATTTTTGCGTTTTTATCAGTTTAAATGTTTGCATCTTCAGATCGAGTTAATAACACGATCGCACTTTGCTTACTACAACCCTTTATCGTGTCCTTTCCGCAGGATTTAGTTTCTTTAATCCGCTTAGACTTCTGAGAGGGTCGTGCAAGAACATTGTGCTTTTGGATCGTTCCAGCCTGTCTTTCTGTTGGTATTGCCTTGTGTATTAGACTTTTGTGTGTGTGCGTTTCAATACACCCACATTTCATGTCGAACTTCCTGGAATTATTTGTAGTTGAATTACCAAACAGTGATTCATTGTTCTTGTATCCATTCATAATCCAAGGGAGGTGCAAGCTTTGAACTCTGGCTGTATCAGTTTCGTTCCAGATGTGCGTTACTGGAGCTCCAAACGACAAGTGTACAATTGTATCGAATGAAAGGAGTGAGTAAATAAGCGTATGGGTGCTGGAGAGCATCACTCTTACTTTAGCAGCCATCTCCGACGAAGCACTAATGAAGATGAGATGGTAATTGTTAGTCTAACACAGCATGACATTAGCATGTATTGACTCGCCGATAATCAGGTGACGGAGGAGAGTCGAGGCCATTTATTCTGTCCGCTAATTTACATCGCGACTTCTTTTTCTTCTTCTCGACAGACGGATTACTTCCACCTCTTTCTGTGCGTGGCCATCATTGTTCTCTATGGCGATGATGTCACGGAGCAACAGCTGGCAACAGATCAGATGCTGCTGCATTTTAGCAATCTCTCCATGCACATGAATGGGGAACTGGTGCTGAGGAAGGTACAGTGAACACACACTCTTAAGCTGATAAAAATAATCATATTCAGCACTTTGTAATGCCAAGTTTTCTAACATCATGGTTGTAATTCTAGAACTGGACCTGGTAATCTAAATAAAGACATAAAGTGCTTTCTTTGTATCTAATGACCTTTCAGAGCTTCGCAACCTCTAAATGTCACGATCTGATTACTTTTGACCTATACTATAGTTAGACTGTTACAGTTACTTCCTACCTCCTGCTCTAGAACCTCACTTATCTATGTTCTCTCCCACGTTCCCAGGCACGAAGTCTTCTCTATCAGTTCCGGCTGCTTCCCAGGATCCCTTGCAGTCTGCACGACTTGTGCAAGCTGTGCGGGCCCGGCATGTGGGACAGTCGTTACATTCCCGCTGTAGAATGTTCCGGAGAGCATCCGGACTCGCAGAGCTGCCCCTATGGAGGCATGGCCACCCCGCAACTCCCACCGTCACCGAGCCAGCCTAACGAGGGCAAGCGGGGCTCTAAAAAACGGGACATCTTTAACTTTCGCAAGCAGCCTTGACTCTAGGCTGAAAGCTACATTACCCATAATGCCCAGCTTCAGACGCGCGACCGAACAGGTAGCTGGATGAACGCAGAGCGCAGTGCAACTAAAAGTCATGTAAGAGAGATGTGAAAGGATCACTGCCTACTTCAAACACATATTCATGTGTAACTGATATCAGAATCAGCACTGAATGGAAGGCTTTGTTTTTTTTGTTTTTTTTGAATGAATGAATGAATGAAGCGGCGCTACTCGGTGATCAGTGCTGGATTTATCTGTGTCTGGTAAACGTCAGGATTCAGAAGACTGGCGAATCGTGCAAAAAGGATATACTGTATCATGACCTTTGTAATAGACAAATCAAATATATTAATACTTTCTTATTTTTCTTTCTTTTTTTTCATACCGTATGCATGTGTGTGAGTGAGAAATGTTTAAAAATGAATTTATTATTCGGTTTCTGCAAGCAGTGATCTCGCTGCAGTAACTGGAGCAGCTTGTCCTGTCAATCTATAACTGAAATAAAGAAAGATGGAATTAATGATGCAAAAAAAAAAAAAAGAACCCTATTTACTCTTTCCATACCTCACCATATATTGGCATACAGAGACTATAAATTACATACAGTCAGATATTTATAAAATTTCTGTATATTTTTTGGTTGTTAACAAAGCAATATATATGTATATTTAGATTTTTTTAGGATATTCGACATATTTTATCACTAAACACATCAGCAATACTTCCTGTTCCTAACACACAATTGTGCATGCATTGTCTTACATTAGAACTAATCAAGCGGTGATCAGATACTTGGCTGGTTGAGGTGTAACATTAGTCCCACCGTAGTGTCGTCAGGTCTGTGCTTGGATGGCGGTGCCATCGCCTCATGTGTTAAAATCAAGACTGTGGCAGAAGGTCTTAATCCGCTCCATAATGCCTCTCTGCGCCGCGGGGGAGAAAAGCGCTCCAGTCCAAACCCAAGTGGGACTTTGTCTATAATTACTTAATCTGGGGATGTTAAGCTGCTGGATGGATGGCGCTCAGGGTTGTGCATCTTCGATGACCGAGTTAGTGGGCTGAAGATGGCCCGCAACTTAAAGGTTCCCCAGAGTCTGTTTGAGAGCAGCTCGGAGAGCAGCAAGCCGCAAATTGCTGTTAAAAGGCAGCATTATTCTGCGGGAGCCAAGCTCAGCCTCTCCACACACGGTCTCGGTAAATGCAATGCATTATGGACCCTTTTTAAACCATTAGGCATTTGAAATGAAAGGGTTTCTCAGATATCCAGGAACGCCAAAGGGACGTTAGCAAATTCGGGAGTGACCGTGGCGGCGTAGATGAATTGGTGTGTATGTTCGTTGTCGCTTGTGCCTACTTTTCCATGCTTTTCTAACATACATACTCAGGGGTGGACAAATTATACTTATAAATTCATTTGCTTGCCCAACAGGCATGTATAACCTCCCAGTGTGCTGTTTTGGAGCATAGAAATCTAGTTGACGGAACTGAAATGTTGGGGCTAACATGATATTATAACGTCTGGAAAACTAGTTAGCTTGTTAAGTGCGTTAATACAAACCAGGGAAAATGAAGAAGTGTAGAAATTCCCAGCAAGAGGACATCCATGTAGCCACAGTGCTTATACATTCCTGATTAAGCACATCTTGTTTGGACCTCAACGTTTTTGTCGGTGAATCTTTTTAGTAATGAGCTATGGTGTTCTTCTGGCCAAATGTTATTTAAGTCTGGCATTACTGTTTCTGTTTTTCTGTTGTGCATGATGCTTTAGCAGAAGAGCAAGAACAAACAAGTTTTGTGCTGAATTAGATTTTGCCAGGTTCCACATACTTGTGTATTCCTGATTTATGAAAAATAAGTAGTGCATGCTTATTGATCCAGCTAGAAAGCAGAAATGAAACTTCTGTCTTCTGTCAGGCATTCGTTTCAAAGATTACAACTAAATGCATCAGCTGAGCCTGTGTATGTAGTGCGGCAGGTGGTAGAATTCAGAACATGTAGCTTGTGATATAACACTAGCAATGAGATGCGTTGCATCACTGTGAAAACACGTTACATGCATTATGAAACCTGTTTTTTATATAACATCATAATTTAATTTGCCTTTCATTCATGTTGTTGAAGTTTCTTGTCTATAGGGCAGCTACAAAAAAAATTTAATAAATAAAAAAAAGTGTATCCCGGGCACTAGATCCGCATGTCAGAGACACCTGGGCAGGTGTTTAGTCTACTCCAATACAATGTTTGTGAACATACACATACTTTCCATTCCATTTCCAATGCTAACACAGATCTTTAATCAGCAGAGTCAGGCAAAGCCAGATTTACAGGTTTGCTAACTCGCCTGTCGCCTGCTCTCCCGTCCTGTGTGGTCAACCACACTGCATAGTTATACAGCAGAGAAGCGCGGATATCCGTGATCATTTAAAGATTCTTGTCAAACCTGACGCCTCTTTGATCATTTTCTGTTACATGCATCGTTAACCTGGAGAGATTATTACTGTACATGAGCAGCCATGCATGCACACACTCGCATACATCAACACACCTGCCTGCTTAAATGAATTTCACTTTAAACCGCCAAGACACGCACATCTGTAGCTGGGGCGAAATGTCTTATACAGTAGATACGTGGCTTTCTGATTTCCTCAGCAAACCTTGTTTGCTTTCTCTTCGTATGAGACACGAGCTGCATTTTCTCCTCTCTTAACTACAGAAAGCCAGACACAGAGTCCTCGGTGTCCTGCGTCCCGTATGACGCTCATTATGCGGCTGATTGATTCGAGCCCGTTGCTTTCTGGACAAACAAATCACATTAATGCACGATCAAAAGAAAACGCAGATAATAAAGGACAAAATCATAAGCCACTTTCCGTCCTCCATGGCCTGTATTTCTCAGTATGTTGCTCCTTTTATCTGCAGAAATAAAGATAATGAGAATAATGAGTTGTTTTATATTGTATCAGAGTTGCATGGGGAAAAGGGTAGAAGATTGGTTGTATACTTTTTCATTATTATTTCTCTCTCTCTCTCTCTCTCTCTCTCTTTTTTTTGCACCACAAGAGCGAGACTCGTCTGAACTCTCTGTGTTGATGATGTGGTTTAACTGTAAGGCCTGTCGCAGTTACTTAAAACCCCAAGGTGATTCATATCTCAGAAACAGTTGCAGTGTGTGCATGCTGCAGCTTTCTTTTTCTTTAATTCTTTATAAACCTCACCTTTGCACATAATACAGCAGTCAAAGACACAGCAGTTCCTATCCTCTGTCTCATCATCTTTCTCTCTCTGCATCTGTCTGTCTATCTTTCTGTCTTCCCTCTTCCTGACTTAGAGCAGCAGTGTGGGGGTCGTGCGAGCCCCCTGCCGCTGCGATTGCATTGCCTGCTGTGCTATTGGCCCTAATTATCAATTACAGAGGCCAGGCGTCCCCACCTGGAGCAGGCCGAGGTGCTAATAAGCCTGGACCGCTTTGCCTGTCTTGCCTGTGTGTGTGTGTGTGTGTGTCAGGCTGGACGGGCCTCACCGCTGAGCTGCTAATGGATCCTGCACTGTCACACCCGAAGCCTGTAGTTACGCAGGCCAAACCTTCCTCATTAACACGCCTCCTTTCACTGCCTGATGCTCCACTGCTCAACTCCATTATTAGATTTTCCTAACGTTTTGCATGAATAATACCACAGTGCTTGGCTTAATAGCAGAACGACTGTAGATGTGTAATAAAGCCATATACAAATATGATTTGTTTGTGTGAGTGATCATGGCAAAACTGTCATAAGCTTTTGCATGTTTGAATGGGAAGCCTATAATTTTAAGTCCAGGTCAAAGTTCCTTTAATTGCAATATCTGATATGATTGCATTTGGAATTGCTTGAGAATTAAAATTAGTCACAAGGAGTCGAAGTTACGGTTCATAATAATAATAATAATAATAATAATAATAACAATAACACCACTCTCCTTTGATGTGTAAAACCAAAACATTTATTAAAATTGCGCATGCGTATTTAACCTGATTGCACTGTACACGCTCCGTCTCTGGCTGATCCTATTCAGTAAATGTACAAATGTAGCTTTGGTTCTCAGGATGTGCAGGACAACCGCATGCTCTTATTTCCATTTTTGTGTGCGTGTGTGATTTTTATTATTATTTTTTTTTTTACATTTATAGTGTTCTCAGTACATTAGAATGATGCATTGCATATACAACAATGTAAAAGCTCTGGCACATTACTCCCCACCCTGCCAATTTTGGTTGTCAAAACAGATGTAAATCATGACAGGCAAACCAACCAATAAATTTGAGTATGAATGTATTAAGGTTGGGAAGGTTGTCGAAGGCATTTAATCCTAAATGTTGTAAATTGTTAAACAAACGTGGTCTGTGTTTCCAGACAGTTCTTCAGTGCACCAGTTGTAGCTGCCTCTGCTTCATTTCAGGCTGACGTATAAAATAAGAATGTACCGCGTGTGTATTGTGCATCAGAGCCATGCATTAATCATAATTTGGAAGAACTGTAATACGGAGGATTATATTTATTTTTCTATGATCTATTGTTATGGCTATTAGTATAGAATTTAGCAAAAGCCTACGTATGCAAATGAAGAATTGATTGTTGGTTATAGAGTGACATCCTTTTTGTGGCAGGTTTGTTTGTTGCTCGTCACCACAGCGGCCATCTTCCTCAATCACAATGCAAAGCAGAACTTTTCACGTTTACACCGACGACTCTGAATGATGCACGACAGTGTAATTGTTTGTACTGTATTACACCACAGTCCTGTGTCCAGTTCAACAACGTTCTCGAGGACCAGGACACAAACACAAACGAGTGTTGTCAATTTTGTACCTTATTTGAACCACATCCTGTAGATATCAAAGATTTTGAAAATAAAACGATGAATTATGCACATGAAAAGTGTGTGGTTATGTTTCGCAAAACTTTTGCAATTACCATTTAATAGTGTAAATTTGTTGAATTTGACTGAATTGTTTTCTTCCTGTGAAAAAAAATCTGTCACATAAATAATTCTTGTGTTTGCTTCATATGTTTACTTAAAATTATTGCTTAAACAACATCCACGGTTCATATATTAAATTACTATTAGTGCTTTTTTTTTACACTGCATTAGTTAATTTAGATTAAATTTAGATTAAATTAACTGAATGTTTTTATGCTCTTTGATCATAATCAGTCATAATTAAACAAATAGTTTCCTTTACTTGACTCTCCATAAATTCCATCTTCTTCCTTCACTCTTATTTCTGTCGTTAAAAACCAGCTCTCCAGGAAATACAGACTTAATCTCGCTTTCTAATGTTGCTTTCCAAATACCTTACATGTGGTTGAAAAGTATTTTTTGGTTCTTAAAAATGAGCCTTTAATCTAAAATTAATTAACTTAAACTTAACCGCATTAACATACTATGAAATATTGCAACATTTGATTTTGTGTATGTTTATCTGGATGTTTTTTTAACACCTTTTTAAAGGGATGTTTTATTAAATTTTTTTAAGTGTAAAAAGCCTGTTCTGTCCATCCTTCAATTTAATTTTTCACAAATTACAAATGTACACAAAACAGAGCGTGTGTTTGTGTCTCAGCTGCTCCAGGCTTCACCTTGTCTCACTAATCTTGGGGACCTGTAGAAAAAGAGCTGACTGTGCATAATCTACAGATTAATAGAACAACTACAACCATTAATTACAAAAAGCCTCTATTTAAGGACTAGTTTACTTTATGTACATAACATACACACACACACACACATAGAGGTGAGAAAAGTACAGAAAAAGCCCGGCTTAAGAAAATATATGGGTATTTTTTTTCAAACTCCTGTTTAAAAGTAGTCATTACTACAGTATATTTCAACAAAAGATTTTTTTTTGCAATGAAAAATTCCGTTCCCAGAATGATTTAATGATTTTCTTATGAATTCTAACAAAATCCCCCCCTATTCATCTTGTTTCCTCAGAATTTTTCATGGAATCAAATTCGCATGAAAATAAATGTAATGTCTAAAGAACAATAAGACTAAGCAGCAGTTTTTAATAATACGTTTTTTGAATTTCATTTTAAATGTAAAAAAGGTTGCAGTTAAAATGCCTTTAAATGCAGTAGGTTGATTTGACAGGGTAGACAGGGGAAAAACATAAACATATCAGAATCATGTATCATGTAGACATGGCATCATACCACTTTTCCTTTTCAGATACTAATACTCATAACAAAACTGTGACTATCAGCCAACATCGACACACATCTGATTTTTTTTCCTTTTTTTCCTTCTAAATAAAGTATTGTGTTTAAAAAATCATGGCAAATACAAATAAAAATACAAAACTGTCTTTCCAGCCAAAAAGGATTACATTGCAAATCAAAAAACATAATCAAATTACAGTCTAGTATAGTCAAGTCTCTTTATAATTAAAAGACTTTTAGCTCCATAGTACACGATAACTGAAATGCATACATAATTAAATTAACACAAATAAAATAAAATAAAAACTATTAAGTAGTTCGAATAAATTATTGTAATAATGAACATTTCTTCTGACGGTCATTCGGATGTAGTTTTTTGTGTGTGTGAGAGAATCTTTGCTGCAACCCACAAAGCTTTCTGATGACAGCGGCTCAAATCCGACTGGATGTGTCTGGATGTGGCATATACTGTACCTCAGTCATGACTGGCATTTGCCGGAGTGACCTAAAGCTGAATCTCTTTACCACACTAAACACTTCGCAAATAACAATGCCTTTTCTCATCTCAGGACATGGGTTACATCCTGCCTGTGTCCAACATGTCCCACATTTTTCATAGGTTCCTCTCATTCTTAAATCATTGTCTCTTAGTCACGCCACTTATGTGAATGAACTATTATTTAGTTTGGAGTGGTTTCTGGTTTCTGTGACTATATTTGTGTAAACCATAGTAATGTAATGATTCACCCATGAATTCAGTATTGCCTTTAGATTAGACAGTTCTTGGAAGCTTGGAGTTCGGCCCCTCGTCTGGTTGACCGTAACTGAAACTTACGCAGATGGCTCAAACTGATCTGAAGCCAGATGAGGAGATTTGGTGTCACTTCATTTAATCAGAGCTGGCTGTGTGCTCTTGGCTTTGACTCAGAAAGAGCTGCTCAGGCTGTCCTGGGGACCAGCTGTGTGAGATCAGGCATGCTGGTACGGCAAGTGTCCCTCTAAAAGACGCCCTTCACCGTGGATTATTCGCAGCCACGCCGGCATGGATTATGGCCTGAAAACGCACAGTCAGCTCTTTTTCAACAGCTCCCCTATATTAGTGTGGCAAGGTGAAGCCTGGAGCAGGCAGTTCCACATAGTCTAGACATGGAAAAGATTGTATGACTGAGGAGAGGTCATCTAATTTATTGTCATGTATGGTCAAAAAGCCAAAGATAAGGCATTATGTAAAGTAAAAAAAACAATCATTCATCTTCTCTAACCATTAGATGGATGCTATACAATTAATTAAAATATATTATAGAACAGCAATGTATTGATTCAAGAGTGGCCCTTGGAAGAGTCGATTTCTGCGAACATATGAATTTCAATAAGCTGAAATGAAGCAGTGCAAGTGAATGAACTAATGAAGCCTCTAAGCTTGGGAAATTTCCCAGCGGTCTTGCTATGCAACTACCAGCAGGCCATTTCCTTGGCAATGGTTACCAGGGAATTCATTCTGTAAGTCCCCGGCCAAGTCTCACATCAGGTCCGACAACAAGTAAACACTCGAGCAGTTACCGAATCATGCAGTCAGGAAAGAGAGAAAAGATGCCATGGTGTCGCCTGGTCTACTCATTTAGTGTCTAGTGCTTCTCTTCACCGGTTATACAAGTTCAGCATTTTCTCTGACACTTTTTAACTGCAAACTTCAAACTCAAGACTTGTTTAATGAGACGACTGACGAAATGATCTTCTATTATGGAATAAATATGGACATTTATTTAGAACAAGTCATTCATTTGCTCAATTAATACATAACGAATAGATGATATTAAGCATAAGCTTCTGCTCATTTTTCTCTTGGATGATCAGCTGGCTCTAGATTGAGCAATTCACATTTCACAGCAAATGATATATGAGTGAGATAATTCAGATGCAACATGTGCACTGTATGTTGAACAAAAAAAAAAAAAAAAAAAACTATGCTGCATTGTAAATATTATGAACAGTGATTTGTATAATCCCACGTGACTGAACTACTCATAATGCATCTTCATCTTTTCCAGAGATATCAGTGCTACTTATTCTACATGTATGACTCATTCAGTTCCCTTTTATTTCAGGCTGTAACAAAAATCCAGATGTACATCTAGTTCTCTAATTAGCAAGTCAAAGTCAAGATTGGTAAAGGGGAAAACTCCCAGAAATTAAAAAGAAAAAACAGATTTAAAAAGGAGTTCGGGATTATTTTTATGATGACAGCAGCATTTCTCAGGTACCAGTGAGGTTATCTATAGAATGAAACAATGAGATTCATAGAGCAGAGTCTTGTGTCCATATATGGACATACCCATACAAGGGAATGTGAATGAGATATATTCTGCAAGATGGAAGAGAGGCTGTGCATGTGTCTGCTGTAGCAGGGACGAAGCAGCTGTCACCACGAGGCGTAAAGACTATGTCTCTCTCTCTTTCTCTCTCGCTCTGTCAATATGGCTTGTATTTACATGTAGACAAGATCTATCTCTACCCCCTGCCTCTCTCTCTCTCTCTCTCTCTCTCCATTTTGCTATGTGCCTTGAATGCTGTGCATCAAGTAAAATTTTCTGTCAGGTCCTTTTTTAAATTCTTTATTGAATAGAATGAGACCTCACTAAAGGTTACATGGCTGTTAAATGATTGGTGCTGACATTTAACCAACCAGTTTCTTTTTTGTGTGTGTGTATGTGTGTGTTTGTATGTGTAAGGTTCTACTGCATGAGCAACAGCAAGCATTGTTCTTAGATTGCCTGTACTGTAGATGTGTGTGTGTGTGTGTGTGTGTGTGTGTGTGTGGGAGTGTGTGAGAGAGAGTGTATGTGGGTGTGCATGCCAGTGGTGACGTGGTGACAGGACTCACACTCGGCCGTGCCAGCTCTCGCAGCAGGGGGTTTCCGCAGTCATTAGAGCCGCTCACAGGGAATCCTTTCAGAAAGAAAAACCAAGCTTTTTTCAACTCTCTCTCTCTCTCTAGCTCTACCTCCCAGTCTTTCGCTCTCATCAAAACAATTGTGTCTTACCCGCTGCGTCTCGCCTTTCCTCCTTCCACAAATATCTCCCTTTATGTTATTTTTTGGGACTGGCCCTGAAGAGGTGCACTCTGACTATGCTAATGATGTGGAATGTCAAGGCTTCTCACACGTTCTTGAACAAGAATGTGCTCTGGAATCTCATCACGGGACAAATAAGACCGTACAGTGCCTATCACTGGTGTGTGTGTGTGTGTGTGTGTGTGTGTGTGTGTGTGTGTGTGTGTGTGTGTGTGTGGCTAAGTGGCAAATGCATTTATCTACACTCCACACAAAACAGGATTAGGGCAGAAATCTTGAGAGGGTACAAGTGTGCATCACTAAGTGTTTTTCTGTCTCCACAGCCAGAATGCTGCAGTGGGAAACTGAGGTAATCGCACCAACATGAGACATTTGTAGCTTAGGGTAAGATTGAAATGGCAGTCTGGCACAGTTGGCAACAGTAGCATGTGTATTGATTTATATGTGCAGATGTGTCACATGGTTCATGCCTTTTAATGTGCAGGCCTCCAGTACTAAACCATTAACACATACTAATCTCTCACATGTCAAAGCTGTTGCTCGTTATAACAGATATCAGTGTATAAATCCAGTAGGGTTCTCTCTATACATTCATTCATCTTCTATACAGGGTCACAAGGGCTTGGAGCCTATTTCAGGAGACCTAGGGCACGAGGCAGGGTACAACCTGGATGTTGTGCCAATCCATCACAGGGTGCACACACACACACACACACACACACATGCCAATTAACCTAATCTGCATGTCTTTGGATTGCGGGGAAAAAACCAACCAAGCATGGGGAGAACATGCAAACTCCACACACACACACAGACCCGAGGGAATAATTGAACCCTTGACACTGGAAGTACGAGGCCAGAGTGCTAACAACTATCTCACCCTCTCTATAAATGTTTTTTCTTTACTTCCAGATTGATGAAATTCTGCAATCAGCCAGTCATGTGGCATCAAGCCAAACTATATACCCAAACTATAATCTTGAAGATAAAGGTCAGAAGCTGTAATGTAATGTTTACATTAAATCAGAATGGGGGTGGGGGTGCAATCTGAGTTTTAGAAATTTTTGGTTTCTATGGGCATTAATGGAGATAAGAGGAGACTGACCAGACTGAATTAAGCCAATGTTTACACTACACTAAATCAAATAATCACTCCTTCTAATCATGTTAAGCTGAAAAAAGCTTTTTTGAATGCATGTCAATTGTAAAACCTTGAGGAGAATGTGCTACAACAATAGAAAAACCACATCACTTGTAGTCAAGAACCAAAACTAGACAGTTAAAAATTGGAAAATGTTGTCTGGAACTTTTCCAGTGTTTAACTATCTAGTTTCTGAAACACTGATTGACTGAATAGTACATACACCTTGAGACTGTCAAAACCCTAAATTTATTCAGTAAGAATGCCAGAATATACTGTATATATAATGGATATTCTAGCAATATTCCATCTTTATTATAAACTTTTTAAGAGTAATGTATCTAGCATCAGCCATGTTATCTGACTTAGCTGCATATTTTAATTTACCAGGATTCCCTCAACATTCCTGCAGCTTGTATTCCTGTAGTATTATACAATCCTGATCAAATCCAGGGTGCTCAGGAATGTCTACTCCCGCATCATAGAGAGCATCCTGACGGGAAACATCACGACCTGGTTTGGAAACAGCACCATGCAGGACAGACGCGCTCTACAGAGGGTGGTGCGTTCAGCTGAGTGCACCTGACCTGCACTCAATCTACAGCAAGCGGTGCTGGACCAAGGCCAGGAAGATCGTGAAGGACCTCAGCCATCCCAACAATAGAGTGTTCTCTCTGTTGTGGTCTGGGAAGCTATTCCGCTCCCTAAAAGCCAACACAGAGAGACTGAGGAGGAGCATCTTCCGGCATACGATAAGGTCTCTCAACCACAACACAACACAGGACTAATACCATCTTTTTAACATCCAAAATTAACTAGACATTCATGGACACTTATGGACACATTCATGCACACGTACACTTACATATTTATATTTTCATTTCTGGATCATTGCACAAGACACTTTAATAAGACATTTTAAGAAGACACTTTTATGCATATTTGCACACCCCCCAGTCATTTTAACTTCATTTCTTTCTTTATTTACACTAAATTTCTAAATTTAAATTTTTTTTCTTCTACATTTTCCATATTTTGCTATATTGTGAATGTCCTTATTTGTACAGTATATTTTTATTTTTATCTTAGTTAAATTTATTTTCGATTGTATTTCTTTTTATTCATATTTATTTCTTATCTATAAGCTTTTATTTTTTAAGGTCACTGGCATTTCACTACATATCGTACTGTGTATGACTGTGTATGTGACAAATACAATTTTAATTTGATTTGATTGATTTGAATTTGAATTTAATAGATAGTTGTCATTTTTTTTATCTAAAAAGTTATCTTTCTTTAAAAATAAAATAAATTTAATTTTTACTCTTTTGACTAAAACACTAATGCATTTTTACATTGTTAATGATTGATGTTAGTTTTAACATTCATTCATTCATTTTTTTTTATTTTTTATACTAGTTGTCCTGAACAGGGTCATGGGACTCCTGGAGGCGGGGTACACCTTGGACAGAGTGCCAATTCATCACAGAAAAAGTCTTGAGCACATACACTCAAACACTCATTAATAAACGACTGCAATTTGAGAATGCCATTTAGTCTAATCTGCATGTCTTTGGACTGCGGGAGGAAGCCAGCCAAGCGTGGGGAGAACATGCAAACTCTATGGACACAGACCCAATGCTGGAACCAAGCACTGGAGGTGTGCTGCCTCAATGTTAAACCTTATGCAACCGTGCAGCCAATTTTAATATCTAAGACAATAAAAAAAATTTAAAAAAATACAGAAAACAGTAAACACCTTAGACTTGTCCAACTCTTCCTATTCAAAACATGAGGTATACCAGTGGTGTTGTGAAATCCATGAACTGCACTTCATACCCAACATTTAGCCACATGGAACATGATTCCAATAAGAGTTTCCAGTTTAATTGTTTTATTACTTTACATCCTCAAACCTTGCTCCTTCAATAATAATAATAAATATAGAATGTGTCAGAAGTCTAGAGGTAATGAACACTTCCTTGAACATTTTCCTGATTAAGCCATAAGAATGACTTCAATATGTTTCTCGTTTGTCAAAGGAATTCTTAAAGGCGCTCTAATAATAATAATAATAATAATAATAATAATAATAATAATAATAATAACAAAAATAAATAATTTAATTCATCTTCTATACTGCTTATCCTATATACAGGGTCATAGGAAGCCTGGGGCCTATCCCAGGAAACTTTGGGCACAAGGCGGTGTACACCCTGGACAGGGTGCCAATCCATTGCAAAGGATGCATGCACACACCACACACTTACTCACTATGGGCAATTCTGGAAGGCCAATTAGCCTCATCTGCATGTCTTTAGACTGTAGGAGGAAACCAGGGTACCCAGAGGAAACCCAGCACGCACGGGGAGAACAAAACCAATGCATGCACACCTGAGGACGGATTTGAACCCTCAACCCTGGAGGTGTGAGGCCACAGTGTTAGCCACTACGTAATATAATAACAACAACAATAATAATAATAATTATTATTATTATCATCATTATTATATACTAAATACGAAGATTTTTGGAAAACATTTTGCTCCAACATTAGGACTTTGGGATGCCCTACACAGATAAGAAAGTATCTAGAGATAAAAATTAAATTAAATTTAAAAAATGAAATAGTTAGTAAGCTTTGTCTTTAAAATAAAAATTTTGTTTACTGTGTCTTTTAGTAGTCAGTTCATCTGAACCGAGCCATTTGTGCTAATTGCTAGTGAAACATATGGCATTGGCTGCCCTAAGTCCTCAGCCAGCTACAGCTAGCAAGATTGATTGCACTCTCACTCATACTAATAAAACCGAATTGGCACATTTGTGATAGCTTTTCCTTATTTCTTATTTAGTTGTTAGTACCATCAGCACACACACACACGAAATGTACTGTGAGGTAGCTGGATAAAAATAATTAGCTTGGCTTGACTAGCTAGTAGCTACTAGAGGCTAAGACTCAGGCTAAGCTTGCCCAGCTGGTAAGCTATTTTCCATCTTCCTGATTACTTGATTAAAACAATGAGTAAATGTTAAAGTTTGGAAATGCAATACTGCTGTGTTATTGTCTGTGGCTAACTGAACTAATGAGTAGCTGTAAATAGCAGAATTGATTTCATAGACTACCTCAGCCTGTGTTTTGGCAGTTGGTAGCTGGAATAAACTAAAGAAAATAAAATGAATGTTTGACATGTGTGATAGCTAGTAAGCTGACCCCAAAGAATTTCACACTCTGTCTATTGTGTCACACATTTCTATCTTAGATGCAGTGTAATATTGTAGTCTTTTTAATATTACCTTGGCAGATGTACACTGTTACTAGAGATCATATTTTTGCCTTAACAGTGTGTGTGTGTGTTTGTGCATACATTATCAGCTTGTATGACCATGTGTGTCTGTGTGTTTGAACGTGACCTGTGTATAAATGCTAGGTTTGCCCCTTCATATGTGCTGAGCTAACATTGAGACCACAGTCTCTGCCACAGTTCTTACAGACAGCACCATCTACCTTCGATGTGCGCAGCTGGTGCAGTCCGGCAGGTTTACCATGCCCTCTGTCTGCCTACTGCTGTTGTCTGTCTCTGTCTGTTTCAGTGGTGTGACTGCTAAAAGCCTCTTTTGTGTTCACTTGGTCTGCAGCAACAAAGAGGCGGGTGTGCCCACTGGCTCTGACCTTCAACACTCAGGGATCGAGAAGCGAGCGAGACCTCGCTGCACTGTGTGAGCGCACAGCCCTTCCTTGTTTTCTCCGTTGCTGCTCTCTCTCTGTTCCTCTCTCCTTTTCTGCTTCTCTCACTCAGTCTCACCGCACATACCCCCGTCCTCTGCTCGCTCTGCTGTGGCATGTGGAGTCAAGCCAGCGCCTGAGTGAAGTACAGTGGACTTGTGTAGTTGTGTATGAAGAGTTTGTTCCCTGATAAGGTGCAAACACAGACTGTGTATTGGCCCTATCGTTTTCTCTTTAGAATTTTATGAGTAGGTAATTCTCAGTGTGGTTTATACTGTAGGTACACATTGTTATCTCAAATACTTTCTAGCCAATAACAGTCCAGCGTGCATTTTTGAACTGGTAAATTCTACACGACGGCCTGTAGTTTTTGGAGTAAATCTACGTAAACTGAATTATGTGTAGCACTGATGATAATACTTTCAAAATGTTAAGCTATGCTAAGCCGTGAAATTTCATTTGTAATAATTCATTATAGCAAGGAAAATTCCCATCCGCATTTTTTATCAGTAAAATCTGATGCTTGCTGTGAGTTTCCCCTAAGTTCTGCTGAAAAGAGTTTTTACCTAAATATGACTCATTGTCATCTAGTCTGTTCTTCCTTCTTGTAGCCTTTCACCTAAAATCCCAATATCAAAATAATACCTGGTTTCTCTTTTCATTACAAGCACTAATGTGTTTTGTTTCAATATTGAACAAGTAATGAAGAGTTTACAGAATTGACCAAGAGCGACCATGAGCACTAGGATTTAAGACATCTTGATGGAGACCTACCATTCACACACAAACATTCAAGCACACAAAGTCCTTGAAAACAAGTGAACAAGTGTGGCCATGAGGTTTTTCTTTATTAGCACATGACAATATTGTCACGCTCTTCAGTCCTGGCTACAGAACAGTGATTTAGTCTATGTTCAGACAGCAGGGCAAATCTAATTTTCTTGTTAAATCTGATTTTAGTCTGAGTGTCCACATTACAAATCACAAGTGGCCAAATCTCATTTGTTGGTTCAGACTGTAGGCTATTGTTTGTCATAGTAACAGCGTAGGCGTACAGACAATGAACAGCGTTTTGGAAAGTCTTAGTTGTTTTAAAAACACATGGATTTATAAATATTTTTATGCTTAAATCTCTAGTGTAACTTAATGTTTTCTTAAAATGAATTTGCATTCAAAACCATTGGATTTGTTATTATGTTACAGTGGTAGAAATCAATACCAACAATTATATTCATGATTATATTATATTATTATTCCTCATTCTCACTTGAGCTGACAGCTCTTATAGTTATTATTAAATTTGAATACTCGCTTAGATATAGATATAATCCAAACCTTGAGAACTTTAATACAAGCTTATGAATAATATCAACTTGATAGGATCTTGATTCAGCCTAACATTTGAATGATCATGATATCTACTGTACTTACTATACAATTAAACAGGTCTGTATTTGCAAAATGTTTGCTAACCCCTGGCCTAGATATAATAAAACATTTAAAGAGTATTTAAATACTAATTTGCCCTAACAGCAATGTTGAGTATTGTGCTTTACATAATGTTTAGAGCTAAAACACCACTTAAATAAGTAAATAGAATAGAATGGCACATGCTATTAATACTCATGCCATCACTGTGGGAACTACAGTTAGTATGTTAGTATGTATACTGTCTGATGCCCAAAAGCATGGAGCGTCAAATAGAGAAAAAACACACAAAATCTGATTTGAGCCACGTGTCTCGAAATCGGATTGTAATCCGATTTGAAACCTGAATCCGTTTTGCAAAAATCAGATTTCATGTTCTAAGTGCAGAAATTATTTCCTGCACAAATCAAATATTCGGATTTAAACTGCTTGTTGGAACAAACCCAGAGAAAAAGATTGTTTTAAAAATGAGCTCTTCCTTATCCTATTTGAAATGCTTTAGATTACATTTTTAGAAATCAATAAAGAACAGCAACAACCTCGGCTATCAGCAGATTTCTATGAAGTGGAAATGATTGAATGCTCAGTTGTCTATGAAAAGTTTGGGCTGTGTCTAATGACCTCTAACCTCTAACAGTCTCTAGTCTTCATCACCTCAGAAAGGCTATTATTTTTAAAAGCAACAATCTGATTGACAGTATATAAGATCGATGTAACCATATTAGAGAATACATTAAATAGTACTGTGTGTGCGCATACTTGTTTATAGAAGTTTGCACATGAACATGAATTTTACATGGATCTGAATGCCACCTGTGTGTGTTCTGTTCATATATGTGTGAGTTCAATATTTGATATTCCAAGATTTGTCTTGGAATATCTCGCTGCACTCTATAGCTCTAGCAGGGGTTTTACAAACAGCCCAGTCTGCCCCTGCAGCTGATTCAGCCCCTGTAGGTGCTCTTGTTTTTTTTTTCCAGACAAGACGAGCCACAGGCCACCAACACAGGTGGGCTGGAGGCCCTTTAAATGAAATTCATGTCGAGCTCTTGTGTTTCAGGAAGCCTGCGGAGTGAAAGATGGCTGCAGTCAGACTCTCATGTTTCTGCTAAACAGGCAGCTTATTTCTCCACAGCGCGGCACATGGGAATCGTGCAAGCAAGACAAGACGCTTACAGCTGACAGTGTTGATTCATTCTACTGCAAAATCCCTTTTTTTCCCTCCACTGTCGGATTATCGCTTTTAGGCTAGCGTTGAAAATCTGTGCATCTCACGGACACGTTCGAGATGCTTGTTCAAGATTGGTGTGTAACCATGAGAAACAGCTGTGTGGGGTGAGCTGTACGTATGAAAAGGATCTGGTTGCTGTGCCTAAAATCATCTCCTGGATACATTTGATAAATGACTGTCAGGTTGCGTAGGGAGGGGAAATAGGCAAGGGTGAGTCTGAAGTTGATCTTAAGGCTGTTAAGCAAAAGCAACTGGATGATTCCAGTTTTGAAACAGCTGAGTACACCTGGCTCCCCTCCCCATCTCTTGTTCCATTGTTTTTCAGTTTCATGTGTCTCCCGAGACCTCTTGTGTCTCCTTTGACACACTGTCTCTTTCCCTTATTCCACAGTGTGACTCTCAACTAACCACAGTGACGCTATTGTTTTTGAGAAAGACTTTACTACATTAGTTACACAGCCTTTAGCAGCGGGTGGCAAAGTCTGTAGGGAGAAATAACTGTTTGATGAGGATGGGGTTGGAATATCTGTGATAGAATATCAGGATCAGAAGATACACAGGAAAACTTTTGTTTTGCAGGTGTTTGTGTCAGAATCAGGGAAATACATATTCGAAGTGACATTCAGCGTGGGCTGGCGTACTGTTCCCTGTTTCACTTCCCTACATTCTTGTCAACTTTACACCCTGCACGGTTGTTTCTTCAGTCAACCATCAGCGCATATTTTGCATACCAGCTTCTGGTTCAGGAGCACACAAGAGTTTTGTAAGGTGCTGAATGGAACGAGGAAGAATTGAACGAAGTCCTTTGTGGTCCCGGTCGTATTGATCTCCTTGTGCATTGATCTGTGGAAGGAAATTGATCCATCATATTGTATGCTTTCTGTGAGACTTTGTGCCTCGTGCAGGCAGAACCGGACTGTATAATGGGGGAGTAAATGTCAGAAGGACATCTGAGGCCTGAATCCTTTATAGCAGTTGAATTCTCAAAACTGTGTGGTCAAAAGGTGTTTATTAATGTTGGATGGCAGCTGCAAAGTGAATCATGGCTTTTTAATAATGCACATGTTCTATTACAGTAAGGGTTCTAAAGTAACAGCTCATACACAGGAATTCGTATGACACATGCTACATGGAATGTAAGAATAAGACACAATGACTTAAAATTGCATAATCATTGCTACAGGGAAGCTTATAAAAAAAGCTTTGTAAATGCCAGTAAGATTTCTGCCACTAAAAAAGTTATCATTTGCACATCGTGGTTTGCATAAAAGCTGCAGGTTTTTGTAAATTATTATTTGTCTTATTAACTTGGGGAAAGAAAGAAAAAAATTAAGGGTGGTCATGGAGCAACAATTTACAGCTGCTATAAAAAGAGATAACAGAAACTAATGTTGTTCTTATATACTGCACTGCAATAAATGTAACTGTAAATGGATAAAAAGTATGACATTTGTTTTAATAAAATATTTTTTGTGTGTATTTCTGTGATATAAAAGAACGAAAATACAGCTATTATAGAAAAATAATTCATAATAGCATGGATAATAACAACACACACTGTCCTTTTTTATTCTTACCAGAGTCAGGGCCTGGTTCGAGGTCATTTCTTTTTGGAACGAACAGGAAAGGTCAGTTGAATGGGAGAGTGAGTCATGCATCTTGAAAGCCTTCGGGGAGTTTGATTGATTCATCCATCCTTCTATCCATTTATCTATCCATCATCGATTCCCTCATTTTTGCCCTTCTTAGTCATTTTTACTCTTTCTCTCTCTCTCTTTCTCTCTCTCTCTCTTTCTCACACACACACACACACTCTTGTGATGAGATGGATTGTTTTCTTTTTTCGTTTTCATTCATGTATTTAAACCTGGAGAACACAGTGATCCAAAGTCATACTACTAGAAAATAAGCCATTAATGAAAACATTACATTTCTGTAACTCATCCATAACTCATTACAACTTTTACAGATCACCAATCAGAATACGGCAACCACATGCACCGATTATTAGAATCGTGCCCCAGACTTAGCCAGACTGCTCTGTGTGTCCATCTACGCAGGGATAATGTAACCCGCAGGTGAGTCGGAACGTTTATTGCCATCTGGATGCACCGGGTCAATTCCACAATATCCATGGAGATGAAAGACGAGGTTCAACGGCTCCAACCGGCTTCAGCATGAACTCGGCATTCATGCTGGAAACATCCTGACAGCCTCAACTAGACCATCTGCCTCACTCGTTCAGTTTTTCTTTTGGATTTGAGTTTGTATAAAATGTGAATTTATCTGTGAGCACTTTATGGTGGTTAGTTTATAATACAAAAAAAAACAAAAAATTCTGGGGGAAAATGAAATAATAAGGTGCTCTGGGGTGGAAGCGCAGGTGTTAGACTGGGAAAGGAGAGAGAAAAATACATCGCTCTTTTATGGAGGATCTTTTCAAGGACACACTGATAAGGGCCTTAACGGAACGGGGAATAACTTGAGGAATAGCTGAACAGCTGTGTGTGTGTGTGTGTGTTTATATATAGATAGACAGCTTGCCTTACTGTAGACCCCGTTTTGATACATGCATTTCAACGGTGCCACTACTTGACACAAACAGCTTGGTCTATAGCACGTGTCAGACTAATGGTTTTAATGCGCTTAAATTAGAGGCAGGTTGCTTGTCATGTCATACTCAGAAGACACACACACACACACACAGAGACAGTGCATGGTAAAGCAGACAGGCCTATTAACGCTTACTTGTGTTGCTAACAACCACTGCACATGTCACTGCTGCATTTAACGGGTGTGTCCGTGTGCATGGGTGCTGCATTCAAGACTAAATAGAGGCACTTGTACAAGAAGCACAAGGAGGTAAGCTATAATTAATCTAAAACCCGTTTGAGTTGTGTGATGGATATGATAGTGTGTACATTTACATAGCCATGAGTGTGTGGGTGTGTGGATGTGCGCACATGGCTGATGTGCAGAGTTGGCATTAACCTGTGCCTCAGCCTCATTAGGGCCGTGTCTCTGTTGCCATGGTGGTCTATTAGAGAGCTGAGATTAAAGTATGATTTGCATGTGAAAGCTTGTGTGTGCGCGCGCGTGTGTGTGTGTGTGTGTGTGGTTATAGGGGGAGGGTAGTCTGTACAACAGAATGGTAAAGTGGCACCAGTAGCATACCCCTGTCCTCATTGCTAAAATAACTCGCGCTCAACAAGGAAAGATGTTCACTTTCAGACACATTGGCATCTCCAGTGTAAAAACAAAAAATTGGTTTCGGTTTTTATTCTGTCTTAAGTGTTTAATTTAATTGTTTGTTTTGTGATGGGTGACTGTTTTTAAGTTTTATTTGCAGGACTGCACCTGTGGTTTCATTTTTCTCTCTCTCTCTCTCTCTCTCTCTCTCTGTCTCTCTCTCACTCTCTTTCTCACTCGCTCTTTCTCTCTCAATGAAAAATGAAAAAGCACTTCTCTGCAGTGGACAGCTGGCTCTGCATATGCAACCACTGGCAGCTGCTTCTTTTTTCACTTGTCCCAGGTCACACATGCATGTCTGTTTGTGCATCATGCATAGATTTAGAAGTACAGAATAAATAATCTTGAAATTATAATCGTTTGTATAAACATTCGCAGTGTTACTGTTTTGTGAACAAAAGAACTCTGAGTAAACGTAGGATCAGTAAAGCATTTATATGATGCATTACCACAGCTTAATTACAGTTATTATAACTTAAATTGGCCTGTGGGTGGATCTAGGTTTTCATTCTTCCCACCCACCCCCCTTTTGGTAACTATACACCTTTTCCAACTAATTTCACTGTAGTTACAATATGAGTCATGGCGTTTACTGAATAATGTTCTTTAACTACAGTGTTGTTCAGGTCTTCATTCTGATTGATCCGAAGGTAACTGACACTAATGCAGACTGCGAAGAAAATCACAGGTTTACGTTTCTAGTACAATTTGCATGAGCATGCTGTTTTTTAACAGATGATATTTGGCATTTTGGGACTGTCAATGGTAATATAGATTTTTTGCTTTTTCCTTCATGAAAAAGTCATTTTGCTGACTTATTTTTATTCCTTTTTTTCTTATTTTTTATTGCATGAGGAGAAAGGCAGAAAAAAAGGCTGTTAAAGCAACAGTTAAAACTTGTTCTTCAACATGAAATGGAATTCTAAATAGATCATTTTAGGTGTCACAAACTGACATCCTATGATAAATTATGTAGTGTTGGCCAATAGCTGTGGTAATAAGAGGAAAAAAACATTTCAGGACATGCAAACTTCACAGTGTAACAGCACTTTGCCTGGAACATGTCACGTTTAATTCCCGTGTTTATGATTCAGTATGATTCAGATTCTGAGACCCTAAGGGTTTAACACATTACTTCAATGATTAAGCTAAGTAATCCTTGACACTTGATGTAGGAATATGAGTGCGGAGTAAACAGTGTTTTATATAATCCATTTCTTCATATTAAATATGAAATTAAATTATATAGATTAAATTAAAGAAATGGGTACAAATGTTTTACTGTGACAGACTGAGTGTCTATAAAGTCCCTACAATTGAAAAATTGGTTGTTTATGTAACAACCTCAGCAGCAACCTCATTTCTTCTCTCGTCTGTTCCAATCACTCAGCATTCAGCATCACCAGCATATTAATCACTGGTCTGATAATCTGTTATCATCTGCACATGTTTCTCATGCACATGCACATGTGTTTCTGCACATGTTTTTGACTTTTTATGCTTGAATGATTCATAGGTCACTGAAAGCAAAAAGCATTTATCTGAAAATAGAATAATAATAGTCCTTCAGGAAGCCTGGAGAACTATTCCTCAAGACTACATTTAAACAATACAAGAAATATAAGAACATATATAAAACAATTAAATGATCCATGGGGTTTAATGTGTCTTTCATCCACAGTAGCTCCTTTATCCTGATGTGTAGAGAATTACTAGGCATGAGTCAGAAACACATCTTGGAAGGAATCATAGGCCATCATGCACACACACACACACACACACACACACACACACACACACACACACACACGCACTCATTGACATCCAAGAGCCAATCCACATCTATCCTCAATAAGCCTATTTAGCTATTTAAATGCTCCACTCCATTAGAATCTGACTGTGTGTTCAGTTAGTGGCAGGGTGATAAACCATCATTCTGATGAAAGAAAGATACAACAAGAAAGTATGGTTTGAAGAATGGTTCTGTGTGTGCGTGTGCATGTCTGCATGCACGCATTATAAAGGTGGGTTTTGCGTTATTTTAAGCAGTTTATTAATATCACATATTCGTGGTTCAACAGAAATTACATTAAATGCAACAGTAATTATGTTAAATTATAGCAATTACGGTAATTATTTTATGCAAAAGTCATGCTTTCAGCTTTTGTAAAATAGAGGAGAGGTTACTGTGTTTAACAGGTGACTCATCAGCCCCAAGACACCTTCATTAAACTAAGTCCAGCCTGCAGTCATGGACATTTTTGTCTGATGTCATATTAATGAGTGAGCAAATAATGGAGTAAAAGTAAAACATGAAAAATTATTTTACAATTTTTACCAACAAGAACCATTTCCTAGGAGGTCTTAGGAATGATGCTGTAAATGCCAAGCGCCTTCATTAATGTGTGACAGTGAGACCACTTAAAAAAAAATTCTAATTTGCAAGAAGTCTGTTTAAGCGGGCACACATGCCAGTGCTGATTTGTTCATCCATCCGCAATTCTCATCAATATAGAACTGTGGGTGATGATAATATTGCCTTAATTAAATTGCACATAGAATGCTGAGTTATTATAGAACATAGCAGTTATACATTAAAAATTGTGGATTTAAATAAAAAATAAATAAACACAAGGTCTTAAGCTATTTCAACGTACAAAACAAAAATATCAATATATAGAATATTTAACTGTCAAACCTTTGTACTATTTCACTGTCAAATGTAAGTAAATTAAAATGTAAGTAAACTGCTTTTTACAAAAAACATTTTTCCTCCTGCCCAATATCTACTATTAAAGCATGTGATCAGCTGAATCTCTGATGCATTTGATTTTATGCAAACTTGTGGAGTCACGCATGCCAGCGTGTGTGCACTAAAGCAAAAGAGAGAAAGAGAAAGAAGGAGAGAAGTGCCAAATACCAAGAAACTTGTAAATATTTCAAGGATTCTACTTTTGACTCAAATCGTTATCAGTAATCATGTGTTATGAAATTGTTGTGTTGCATTTACACAAGCACTTGTTGGTGGGGTCTGAGAGAAGGACTTCCATAACCTAAATTTGTTTGAAATCTTTTTATTTTATTGTAAAGGGCCATTTTTTAAAGAAAAATGTCCATGTAGCTTACAGACATGTGTATAAGTTTATACCAGGAAAATGATTCAGTTTATGATAATGATTTCTAATAAAAGGTGTTACAAGCAAAAAAAAGATTATGACTGTATGTGGACTTGCTCTCTGTATGTGTGAAGATCTCTCCCTTTCTCGCTCTTTCGCTTTCTGCCTGCACGTGTGATTTTCTCTCTGTCTCTCTGTACTCAGTGGGTGTAGGTCAAGATTCAGGATTCAAAGGTGCTTTATTGGCATGACAAATATTTACATTCGTTCTGCCAAAGCTTAGCTCTCTCTGTATGTCTGCATATAGAAGTCTCTGTATGTCTGCATGTGTAAGTCTCTCTCTCTGGACTCCCTGTATGTAAGTCTCTCTCTTTTTCTGTAAGTTTGCATGTGTGAGTCTCTCTCTGTTTTCATGTGTAAGCCTCTCTCTCTCTCTCTCTCTCTCTCTCGATTCACTCTCTCTTCGCATATGCTGAGTTTATGGAGATCTTTTTGCTGTCCTGCCAAGTTTCTGTAATACTATCAGTTTTTTTTTTAACATTGTTTTGATTAGGGAATGTTTTTAGTGGCCGATAAAAGTTTCGAGTGGGAGAGAGTGAGCAGAACACCGTGGTCTCTGGAGCTGGCAGGGAGACGCTCTCCAGGACGGAGCACGGGTGGTGGAGGTGATGTTAGTGGTGGGAGAGCGGATCGGGTGTTGTTGTCACAGCAAAATCTCATAAGCACACTGATTAAGAGTGGGATATGGTATATGGTCCACTAGCTGCCCTTGTCAAAAACAATAGCTACACAGTCTTTGCCAATACTGAGTGGTTGAGATGTTTTGAGTGTGGAGACGGTACACATAAAGGTTTAGCTGTCCATACGGAGCTGTGCAGCCTGGGAGCTCATTGGGTGACTCGGCTGGGCTACAGCATCAGCAGAGCAGGGACAACCAGCAGGAGAACACCAGGGAGCTAGAGCCTGGAGTAGGCCCAGAGCAGCAACACACAGGAGTCAGAGCTAAAAGAAGTCAGTAATGAGCAATGAGACAATGGCACTACTGAAACAAACACTGCACCCAATAGCATGAGTATAAAACCCAATGCACCTACAGGAATTACCGCAAATACTGACCCTATCCCTAATGTCTACACTGAAGAGGTATAACAGCGACAGAATAGCATACAACCACCGACAATGAATGGAATACAGGATACTACAGCAAGGCAGAGGATAAAAGAGAAGACAAGATTTCCATTACAGAACCATCTAACAAAAAAAAACTTGCTGAAGAGTGAAGGAGCAGCACAGGACACACAGAGGGAGATACACTCACGAACATGAACAGATAACCCTGTTTCTCCAGTTATCCAAATGTGTCATAAATAAATTACTTTCTGAAAAAAGCAAAATTCATTAGCTTAGTGCAACATGTAACAACAAGGAGGAATGACAGGTTATGAAAACAGACAAGTGCTGAAAGGAAGGTGATGAGCAAATCATAGCCTCTGAACATAATAGGAACTGATGGACTAAAACAGAACCAAGACCGAGAAAAGAATTGCGGTTATGGGTGGGGTGTCGGTGTAGGCCTGGTGGGATTTCTTTTATTAAGAAAATGTAAATAAGTAAATACAATGACTGATGTATGGAAAAAAGTGAAAATAAATTTAACACTGTTTTTTATAATAAAGTGCACATAAAAGCTCATTCTCTTTCTCTCTGTCTGCATGTGTCTGTCTCTCTCTGTGTCTGCATCTCTGTCTCTTCATGTCTTCTGTCCATGGCTTTCTGTCTTCATGCATGTGTGAGTCTCTCTTTCACTCTCTCACTCTCTCTCCATCCATAAATATCTGTCTCTCTCATTCTCTTTGCATGTAAAACTCATGTCTCTCTCTCTCTCTCTCTGACCCTTCTGTCTACATGCATGTATGAGTCTCTCTCTCTCTCCCTCTTTGTGGCCATATATATATATATATATATGTCTGTCTCATTATGTCTTTACATGAAAACATTCTCTCTCTCTCTTTCTCTCTCTCTTTCTCTATGGCTTTCTGTCTATATTGCATGCATGTCTTTTTTTCCTCTCTCTGTCTGTATATATATCTGTCTCTCTCTAATTCTGTCTGCACGTAAAACTCAAATATCTCTCTCTCTCTCTCTCTCTCTCTCTCTCTCTCTCTCCATATATGTCTCTATCTCTGTCCGTATCTCTATCGATCTCTTTCTCATATATGTCTCTCTCTCTTCCTGTTCTATAGGTCTCTCTCTCTCTTTCCCTGTCCTTTTATGTCTCTCTCTCTTTTTCTCTGTCCGTATGTCTCTCTCTTTCTCTCTCTCTCTCTGTCCATATATGTCTCTCTTTCTCTCCATCCGTATATGTCTCTCTCTCCATATAGTTTCTCTCTCTCTTTCTGTCTGTAACTCTCTGTCTTTCTCTCTGTCTATATATATATATATATATGTCCGTATGTCTCTCTCTCTCTCTCGTTCTCTCTGTCCGTCTGTCTGTCTCTCTCTCTCTCCATATGTCTCTCTTTCTCTTCCTGTTTCTGTCTCTCTCTTTTTTTCTGTCCGTATATGTATCTCTCTCTCTCTCTGTCCATATAGTTTCTCTCTCTCTTTCTGTCTGTAACTCTCTGTCTTTCCCTCTTTCTCTCCGTCCGTATATGCCTCTGTCTCTTTTTCTCAGTCCATATATGTCTCTCTTCTTCTCTCTGCCCATATATGTCTCTCTCTCTCTCTCTCGTTCTCTCTGTCTGTCACTCCTCTGTGGTGTGTGGGCGCGTGCGTCTCAAACAGCCCGTGCCCGCACCCTCCTCATCCTCCTCATCCTCAGTACAATACCTGGCGTGGCGCGCGCGAAGCTGAGGGATAAATGTAAGAATATTAATGAGCGCGCGGGGGAGGCGCGCGCGCGCTGCTGCCTCACAAATCCTCCGGAAAATGAAACGGAGAAAGCCGTATTATACGCGTCATTCTCAGCAGCCTCTGCAATCTCATTTGCTCTAGTGCATTTTAATAAGATCAGGGGAGAAGCGACAGATAAAGAGCCGAAGTCCCTCCAGCGACTGAGTGTGTTTTCACGCTTTTCAGTCGGAAGCCGCACCTTGTTGACCTTTACATTGAATAACACGGCCTTTCCGGGCTGCAGGGTTCAGGGCAGGCCAGCGGGGCAAAAACACACGCAAGCAAGCACAGATAATGTAATGTGAATGTAAAGTTATAACCTCACGGTCTCTCGCCTGCTGGTCTGTGTGCTTGCATTCAAACTGCACAATGAAACACTGGGCACCAAAATTCTCTGTCTTCTTCTCACCAATAGATTATATACTGTATTTTGTTGTTTATTCAATTCTGTTTTTATTTTTTGTGTCTGTTTTTGGCCTCACCATTGGTGAGGTCTTTTCATTCATCTTCTATACCGCTTATCCTGACAGGGTCACAGGGGCCTGGAGCACATCCCAGGAGACTTTGGGCATGAAGACAGGGTGCTGGATGCCAATCCATTGCAGGGCACACACACACACACACACACAAATTCAGGAACGCCAATTAGCATGTGTCTGTCTCTGTATAATCCTCTATATCTCTGTCTATATTTAATCTGCATGTTTTTGGACTGTGGGAGGAAACCAGAGTACCCAGAAGAAAACCCACCAAGCACAGGGGGAACATGCAAACTCCACGCACACGGATCCGAAATGGGAATCGAACCCTCAACCCTGGAGGCGCGAGGCCACAGTGCTAACCACTACACGCTCCCATGCTGCCCAGCATTTAAGTCCTCCTTTAATTATGTACAATCATATATCGTGGAAATATAAATGTTGTTATGGCAATGCAAAGACCAATTAATAAATGCATTTTTAATTAAAAAAAATATAATAATCATATAATTTTCAATAAATCATATGTTTGTAGCTATAGTTTTTGTGTAATATATATCTGAAATCACAGAAAGACTATATGCTCACCCTGTATTTCAACATAGCAGAACATTCTGTGCAGTTGGTAAATAATCTTGCTTTGACAAAATAAAACCAAGTCTAGCTATAGTGGCTGCTATTAAATTACATCCCAGCCAATATTATATATTTAAAATGACCTTGCCAAAAACAAAACTATGGCTGGCAGTTTCAGAATAGTGTATAAAAGAACCAAAACCGACTTGGGCATGCAGTTCTAGGAAATAAAGTCTATCCCAATGTGTTTAATTCCTCTTACAGAACAGCAATTTGGTGAACTATTATTATATTTTCAGTCAAACAACCACATGTGATCATTTACACTATAACAGCTTAATGATGTTCCCTCACCAGCCTCTCACCAGTCTCCTTTCTCTCTCTTGTTAATAGTTAATAGGACAAAAATTCTGATTGTCACATAGCATGGTCCTTTGTCCCACAGACATTCTGTTATTTGCAAGAAGTGTTATTTGCAAGAAGTGTTACAAAATGTAGACATTAGAAAAATAGTAAATATGTGTCTTTTTGCAGAAGGTTTCACCTTATCAACAAATAATCTGCCTTTTATTATTCATTTTTTATCTGGAGCATAGGTGTGTTTGTTAAATTTTTTTTTAAATAAAAGAAGGAAGCATTGCAAGGATTAAAATAATTATTGATAATTAATCAAAACCTTCTGACAAATTGAAAAAAAGCGAAAAAACGTTGTGGTGTAAATATTATAAATATGGTTTATATGTGGTGTAGTGGTTAGCACTGTCGTCTTGCACCTCCAGGGTCCGGGTTCGATTGTACCTCCAGGGTCCTGGAGGCCAGGCTTGATTCCCGTCTCTGTGTGCATGGAGTTTGCATGTTCTCCCCGTGCTTGGTGGGTTTCTTCCAGGTAATCCGGTTTCCTCCCACAGTACAAAGATATGCAGGTTAGGCTAATTGGCGTTCCCAAATTGCCCGTAGTGTGT